>JAEMBS010000642.1:0-17139 GCA_018467065.1 Ephestia elutella
CGGAAATAGGATGTTTAAAATTATTATGGATGGTGATGGTATAACGTGTATCAGACATGTAGATCAATTATTGCACTATAAGGGTTTTAAATGTGATAGTTTATGTAGTTCCCAGGAGGATTCTGTCTCTGAGGAACGATATTTTCAGGATGTACCGCCCGTCTCAATTCATCCACCTATAACGATTCCACCAAGTATCACAAGTGATTGTAACCCTAATCCTGATGAAATAGTATCGGTGGAGGGTGATATGGGCGATCCATCATCAGCGGGGGATGTTAATGTTAATGATGACCCCCATGTCAGGGTACCAGAAAATACCGTGGAGAGTGTGCAATGTACTGATCAGGGTTCAACAGGTGAGATTGTGCCTGTACCTAGTAGTACTTCCGAGCTCGCGACCGCGCAGCCGCCGCCGCCGCCGGCGAGCGTTGCCTCGCCGATGATGGTACATACACGCTCTCGACGACCAAGAAAAAAGGTAGACTATACTGAACTCTTCTTGTAAGTAAATGTAGGTATTTGTTTAATTCAAAAATATATCAGTGTTATTATTGTTAACAGGTTTCAAAAATAAGTGTGGAGGAGTGATATGTACGGTAGTTTCGAGTCAGTAATAAACTAGCTTCGGTTGAACTCGGTCGTTTCATTATACATCCGCCAAATACATATTATACAGTCTAATATCGAAATTCCGATGTTAATATCGGAATTATTGAAAGTGCTTATATTCTACTCATATTCGTCAAAGGTTTGATTGAGAACAATAAAAGAAGTAAAATTTTTGATAATTATCCTTTAATAATAATTTTACCCAAATGTTTTTATAATTAAAATGGAATAACTTTCTCGTTGAAAATAGGTACTTACTACTGGAAAATTATTTCGCTTAAAATCAACTCTAAAGTCTTATAATTATATACTTTGGCATTTGTACTCGCATATCAGTTGAAATTTCTTATACTATATTAAAACAAAAAAAAAAAATCGCAAATAAAATCAACATACTTTATAGGAAATAAATATATGATTATTACATACGTTTTGATTAAATAACCTGAATAAATAACTTAAATTGAAGTAAAATAATTTTTTTGGAGGTTTACTACACAGAATGTTGTTAACGTTTGACAATTCATGCGATTATATCGTTTTAAAGCATAATATAGCAAATAATTTAATTACGATATTATGCGATATTAAATGACTCAGTATCGGAATTGTAATATCGGAATTAATCGTAAATATGGTCCGAGATTCCGATGTTATGATATTCTGAGATTCCGATATTCATGCCCTAGTACATACCTATTAAAACATTGCATTTTGTTGTGTCTAAGGTCCAGCCTTTATTATATTACCTATTTACCTGATTTATTTTGTTTTAGATAACGAAATCACGTTTGCCTGTATATATGACATAAAAGGCGAGGAGTTGAAAGAGCTAATTCCTAAGCTAAAAGATAGAATTCTTTTCAAAGCCGGACTAGCCAGACTAAATAAGATTTCCAGTGTAAGTACCTAGCTATTAACCTATTTATTTTTATGTACACCTAAACTTTTTTATTCCAACATGTTTAAACTGAAATATTTTAACATACTAACTATAAACAGTTAAAACGAACTTAAGCATCGTGTTAGGTACCAAGTTCCATGACCTCGTTGTCCGAATCGGGTGCGCACCGGTTTTCAAGGAAGCGCATTAGCGCACGTCGAGTCTGAGGTCCTGGGTTCGAATCCCAGTGGCACATGTTCCCTAGTCATGGATGTTTATATATTTATTATTTATATGTATGTTTATCCATTATTTAGTAGCCATAATACAAGCTCTTAATTGAAGCTTAACTTGACCACAGAATTAATATAAGTATACTACTTGGCGCTAATAATAATTGGTGTCAATTGTCCAGAATATTTATGTTAAGGTATTAATCCTAACTAATCCTACTAATATTATAAATGCGAAAGTTTGGATGTGAGTTTGTGAATCTGTGAGTTTGTGAGGATGTTTGTTACTCAATCACGCAAAATCTATTAGACGGATTTCGATGAAACTTGGTATACGGGTAGAAAAATACCGGGAATAGCACATAGGGTACTTTTTATTCCGAAATTCCCATGGGAGCGAAGCCCCGGGGCGCAGCTAGTATTATAAATGCGAAAGTGACTGTTTGTTTATTTATTTATTTGTTACCTCTTCACGCTTCATAAATTTTGCATACACGTTGTCTGGGGTATGGAGAAGGACATAGGGTATCTTTCATACCGGGAAAGAGCACTGTTCCCGATGGATCCACATTGACGTGGGCGGAGCCGCGGGCGAAAGCTAGTCCTAATCCTAACTAATATTATAAATGCGAAAGTGAGTTTGTTTGTTACCTCTTCACGCATTATCTACTGAACCGATCATCATGAAATTTTGCGTACACATTGTCTGGGTCATGAGGGGGGGCATAGGGTACCTTTCATCCCGGGAAAATGAACAATGGTTTCATGTTCTTGTCCTGTCAAGTGACTAATCATTTTACCCCTTCTATTTTTATTTACAAGCTTTTATTTAACTTGCAATGTATGTATGTACTAGCTTTCGCCCGCGGCTCCACCCGCGTTTTTTATCCCTCGGAAACAGTGCTTTTTCCCGGGATGAAACCCGGGTACCCTATGCCCTTCTCCATACCCCAGACAATGTGTATATGAAATTTCATGATGATCGGTTCAGTAGATGAGACGTGAAGAAGTAACAAACAAACTCACTTTCGCATCCATACTAATACTAATATTATAAATGCGAATGTTTGGATGTGAGTTTGTGAGGATGTTTGTTACTCAATCACGCAAAATCTACTGGACGGATTTCGATGAAATTTGGTACAGAGGTAGATAATGACCTGGAATAGCACATAGGCTACTTTTTATCCCGGTAAAAAGCACTGTTCCCGTGGGAAATTCACGCGGGCGAAGCCGCGGGCAAAAGCTAGTTTATAATATTAATTAGGAAGTTAGGATTAGTTAGGATATATGTATTGTATACCATTGATAAAATCATAACACCGTATTGTACTGTATTTTGGCAAATAAATAAATGATTATTATTATCAGAATATTCGGTTACGTAAATATTTTGCGGAATATTCGTATTAGTCGAACATACCTACTTGAGTATTTTTTTAATTGGTTTAAACATATATATCTAATGCTAGAATTACTTAGAATACATAGAATACTGGATTTAACTGGATGGAAACAAGTTGCTGAGGAACAAACGCCGCGCAGAGTGCGTGCGGCGGACTACAGCGGAATGAAATGAATGAGTGATCGTGTCGTGTCATGCCGTCTCCTGTAGGAGACGGCATCAGAAGACAGTGACTGCTCTACATCTCTCCTAGAAAGCCCCATTGACAGCCCTATACCATTAAGTCCTGCATCATCTACTTGTTCAGCAGGCTCCTCACAGAAGCTCAGCAAATCACAAGTAGGTATACTTTTTCTCATTTACTCTTTTTACATTTAAATCTACTTATCATTATTAAAAAAAGATCCATTATTCTATATTATTCTATAATTCATTATTCTATAAGTATAATGCATAATGTAACCTATGTGACTTAGGGTTGCCAACCGTAATATAATATATAGGGTACATTTTTAGCAAGCGCAAATATTTTAAGGGCTGACTCCTATGGATAGAAGAATATCTTTTGTAGTAAAATAAAAAAAACAATTACATGCTATTTTTTGTATCTACATACCGTTAAAGTATTAAAATTGATCTTTATAATTCGATATTTTTTATGGGATGAAGAAAAAGAGACACAAGCGTGACGTGACGACATACTTTGAAGGTAATCCATTGTATGCAAGTATACAAAAATATGAAATTTTATATTAACTAGATTTTTTGTATGGCATGATGAAATTTTGTTACTAAAGATACTCTACTTGTAGGAGTCAGCCCTTCAATATTTGCGTTTGCTAAGAATTGCTTATATTTAGTATTGAACTATATTTTGGGTCTGCGTACTATATAGCTGCAGAAATTTACAGTACGGAATAAATACTATATTTTTAACACCGAAAATTATTATATTTTTAACCGACTTCAAAAAAAAGGAGGTTCTATATTTGACCTATATGTTTGTATGTATGTATGTTTGTCCGCTATTTTCTCGCGTTTGGCTGAACCAATTTTGATGCGGTTTTCGAAAAAAGTACCTGCTATAAATATTGGCTATTAAGTAGTTCAATTTTTTAGTGTAAATGTAAATATGTGAAAAATACAAATGTGTGTGTGTGTGTGTGTATGTATACCTACCTACAGGTGAAACAGTCTAAAAATGAAATACAGTCATAACATTTTTTTTCGTAATCCTTTGTGAGCGAGTCGACTTGCAGTTGGTTGGTTTTGTACTTACCTAACATTCCTGCATGTATTTTTAGGAAACTTACTACATCCCGGCCATCCAAACCAATAAAAGAACAATCCCTGCCAGAGGCAAATTGGTTGACAGATATAACAACCAAAGAAGACTACTTAAAAAAGAGGGCGTTATAGTAAAAAAGAGGAAACTAGACAGCGTTGAAGAGGATGACGCTACTGACGTTGACGAAGAAGATATTACAGGCAAAATAATACACCTTACTTTTTACTTACCTGACGTCATTTTTTATTATCAAAATGTTTGTGAAAACATATCCAATGAGAAAAATATCTCAGCAGATCCACCTTTTCACTTTTTTACCTAACCTTTTACTTTATCTTCTCTTACGTTTCTTTTTGAGCACACCACAACTATGGTGAGTTCTTGGCATAGGTTGCGAGGCCACTTACCATCATCAGGTGACCAATATGCTTGTTTGCCACCTTGGTACAATAAAAAACCTTGCCTTTAGCATCGCTTTTACATGCCTTTTACCTTTTTTTTTTTTTTTTTTTTTTTTTTTTTTTTTTTTTTTTTTGATTCGCAGGGGGAAATGCTATTTGCGCACTGAGTGTGGGACTCCTGGGCCGCAAGTCGGCCCAGACTACCCACTAAAACCCCCTGCGGATGCCATCGGCCGCTTTGCAGGGAGGCGCCTCGGATCTGACTAACACAAGGCGCCTCAGCGACTGGCCGGTCTCTCATCAGAGACCGGGCTCACCATTTTCAGGGGCCCTCCGACACCTGGAAAGCCCCTGCCGCCGGGTGGGACCTATTTATATTCCCACCATTTACGGGGGTGCTTCGAGGCGCGCTAAATAGCGCCTCCGCCGCACCCCCCCCCTCTTCCTCCGGATCGGGTCCGCGAGGGGGTGGTCCTCGCGGTCCCTTTCATCGGCCTCCCTCTGCGACATGACAGTCTCGCAGAAGGAGGCCATTGCCTCCCAAGCTCCGTCGCTCCCCAGCATCGCATTGACGACGCTCGGGAGCGACAGGTCCATCCCGCCGAGCGCAGCTGCCAAGTCGTGGCGCTGCTGGCTCCACCTGGGACACTGCTCTAGAACGTGTTGGGCAGTGTCCTGAGCCTCGCCACAATCGTGGCAGACTGGCTCGGCCTCCTCCGGGCCACGCGGTGCAGGTACTCACCGAAGCAGCCATGCCCGGTGAGCACCTGCGTCATACGGAAGGTGAGAGGTTTTCGCCGTCTCAGCATCCACCTTTCCAGGACCCGGCGCAGGGCTCCCACTGTGCGTACACCGTACGCTGCCTGTGCCAGGTCCCCTCCCACCTCCGCACGAGTTCCGTCTGCCCTCGCAGGCGGACCCGCCGGATGGCCTCCGGCGAGGGCGCTCGCCGATTTCCCTCATGTTCGCCACAAAGTGGTAAACTTCGGCGAGCACCTCCGCCACCAATTCCCACGGCGGATCGCCCGCGAGGGCTGTGGCCGCGGCAAACGACACCGTACGGTACCCCCGTATCACCCTCACCGCGATCACCCTCTGCGCCTGCCGCAGCTGGCGTTTGTTGTCCGCGGTGAGGGCGTCCACCCATATGGGGGCACCGTACATCGCCATACTCCGGCACACGCCGGAGTACAGCTTTCTCACTGCGTCGCTGGGCCCACCCAGATTGGGCAGGAGTCGGCCCAGCGACGCGGCCGTCCTGACGATCCTCGGCCCCAACTCGCGAAAGTGGGGGCCGAAGGACCATCTCCCGTCGAGGATGAGTCCCAGGTACTTCATCTGGGTACTCACCCTCAACTCCTCCTGGCCCACCTGGAGACGCGCCCCTGGGGGGTCCCCGCGTCCGGGCCCCGCGGAAGAGGAGGACTTCGGTTTTGTCCAGACGGACCCGAAGCCCCAACCTCTCTATGCGGTCGACCAAAAGGGCAAGACCCGTTTCGGCCGACCGCGCCGCCTCTCCGAAGTTCGCACCCCGGGACGTGAAGAGAGTGTCATCCGCATAGCAGATGACACCCGTTCCCGGGGAAGCCGGCACCGCAGGACCCAATCGTACGCGATGTCCCACAGAATAGGGCCGAGAATCGACCCCTGCGGGACACCGCACCCGACGCTCCACCGAACCATTTGGCCCCCCTGTCCTCATACAGGACGAAGCGCTCCTCCAAGTACGCCCCCAACAGCCTCCGCAGGTACGAGGGCACTCCGAAATACTCGAGCGCCTCTCGTATTACACCGTGCGGGATGCTGTTGAAGGCGTTGGCGATGTCGAGTGACGTCGCCAGGGTCACCTCTCCATCCCGATTCGCCTCCTCCGTCACCGACCTCAGACGCCTAAGAGCGTCGATGGTGGACCTCCCGGCCCGGAACCCGTACTGCGCGTCAGAGAGACGCGGTCCCTGACCCTCCTCCACATGCCGAACGAGGCGCGAAGCCGCGACACTCTCCAGGGCCTTCGCAGCCTCGCTCAACAGGACCAGAGGTCGCACCGCCGAGGCCGAGTCCAGGGGCCGGCTCCCCTTCGGAATAAGGCAGAGTCGACCCTCCTTCCATAACTTCGGGAACTGCCCCTCTCGCAGGCAGCGGTTAAGCAGCTCCCGAAACCTTTCCCCGAGGTGCACGAGAATCAGCGCGAGCACTTTCCCGTGCACCCCGTCTGGACCCGGTGCCCTCTTCTTCATTCGGAGGCGGTCGAGCACCGCCTCCATTTCGACGTCGGTGACGGGGGGCGGATCGGCCACCTCCTCACCGTCAGGCGGCTGTCGGGCCATTCTCGGTGGGGAGAACCCCCGCGGATTGCCGGGGAACAGGTCCCCGACGATTTCCTCCAGCAGAGCTGGCTGGAGGGTTTCCGTCAACGGAGCCGCCTGTGGACGCAATTTGTCTCGCGCCCATCTGTACGGGCGGCCCCACGGGTCTCTTTCTAGACCCTCCACCAGCTCCTCGAGGGCCTCGTCTTTGGCCCGACTGATGGCCAGCTGTAGCTCCGTCCGCTTTTCGACGTACACCGCATACAGCTGGTCATCCCTCTCCTCGTCCCGGGGGCTGCGTCGCTTGCTTCGACCATAGGCCCTTCGGACCGCATTGCAGGCGACGCGAAGGGCGGCAATCTCCGCCGACCACCAATAGACCGCCCGCCTGGGGGGCGCTCGGCCTACGCTAGGCATGGCCGCCCGGCACACCGCTGTGAAAGCGTCGCCGAAACGGCCAGCCGCTTCGTCCAACCCCATTCCGGCCAGAGGCGGGAGGCTCCAGCGGCCGACGATGGCCGCCTCCTCCGCCAGCTCCACGTCGATCCGAGTGAGGGCCCAGCGCGGAAACCGACTGCGCGCCCGGGACGACGACGCTGCCTGACTATCGGGGGCAGCAGACACCTCGAACCGGATATACCGGTGGTCCGAGAGTGTCTCCACCCCCACTTCGACCCTCCAGTCCGTAACTAGGCGCGCGGCAGCGGGAGTGGCGAACGTTAGGTCCACCACCGACCCACCCGTCCGCCGCACGCACGTCTGGACTGTCCCCCTATTCAGGAGAGACAGTCCCGCGGCCAGCGCCCATTCTTCCACCTTGCGCCCCTTGGGCTCGGTGGCCGGATTCCCCCACGCCGTGGATTTGGCGTTGAAGTCACCGGCCACGAGGACCTTCAGGGGCGCCAGCCGCCTTATCTCCGGCCCTAGAGCGTCCAGAAACCGCTCCAGGGCCGGCAGATCCCGGTTCGGGGAGAAGTAGACTCCAACTATGGCGTACTCTCCCCGAATCACCACCACGAACCCGCTGCCTCTCTTCTTGACCGCGAGGGGAGGGGCGGCGCCAGCCTTGGCCACGATAGCCACGGTGCCATCGAGGTCCCCAGCCCAGTGGGACAGGGAGGGAACCGCGTACGGCTCCGAAGCCACAGCGACGTCAACGTCCCACTCCGCTATAGATTGCAGGAGGAGATCCTGCGATCTGGCGGAGTGGTTGAGGTTGGCCTGGAGGAATCCAACCATTACTCCTCCATTTGGCCGACTGGCGCCTCCTGTTGTCGGGCCCCTCGCGGAGGAGGGGACAGCCCTTTGCCACGGACCGGCGGAGGGTTACATGACCTGCCCCCCATCACGTGGTCCGCCGGTTTT
Source organism: Ephestia elutella (assembly GCA_018467065.1). Classification (NCBI taxonomy): domain Eukaryota; kingdom Metazoa; phylum Arthropoda; class Insecta; order Lepidoptera; family Pyralidae; genus Ephestia; species Ephestia elutella. The sequence goes on from JAEMBS010000642.1 coordinate 8,494, forward strand.
CCAGCGGCACTACACACCGCGCAGCGGGGCTCCGCTGTTCAGGAAGCGGACAAATGCCCCGCCTCCCCGCACCTGTAGCAGAGCTGGCTGCGGTCCGCCTGCGAGGGGCACAACGCTGCCGTGTGCCCCTTCCCCATGCACTTATAACAGTGCATGGGGCGCGCCTCCAAGTGCCGGAGCTGCGCGCGGCCCCAGCCCACACTGATGCTGCCCAACTCGAGCAGCTTCTTTGCCGCCACCACCGGGCAGCGCATCAGGGCAGAGCGAGAGCCCCGCCAGTCTGGGCGGACCTCGCCTACCCAGACCTGGTCTTCGTCACAGCCTCCAGCCCTGGCGACCGCAGCCCTGACCCGCTGCGCGGTAGCCGTGTCGTTCAGGCCCGTCACGCGGAAATCCGCAGACTTGACGGGCCTGGATACCTCCGCGACGCCGGCCAGCGCCACCCTCAGGGCCGACGCGAGCGCATCGGCCTTGTCCGCGCTGGAGGAGCCTGGGACCTCGATGAGCCTCGCCCCGGTCGCACTTGGGCGAATCCGGAGCGAGCCGATGCCCAGCTGCTCCAAACTGACCTCCTGCTCGGCCGCGAGAAGGGCGGAGGCGTATGTGGCCCCGTTCTGCGCTGCCTCCGGCTGTAACTTGAGTATTACAGCCGAGGAGCTGGGGGCCGTCATCTTCTTCGCCTTCTTCTTAGCAGGGGCCGTGGACGCCACCGGCGGTGCGCTTGCGCCCGGTTGCGGGGGCCGCCGCGGATGCCGCTGGGGGTGCCGCTGTCGGCGCCGCTGTGGGTGCCGCCGTGGGCTTGGGCCGGGACTTTTTGCCCACGCCCTTGCCCTTGCCTCCCTTCCCACTGACCTCAACCCAGGGGAGCTCTGGGTAGGCGTCGGCGTTGACTGCGGCCGCTGAGGTCGACGGCCCAAAGGGACCCCACTCCGTCGACCTCTCAGCCGCTTCCTTCTGCCCTGGGGCCGGGCGCGCTGGCGCCCGCACCTCCAACTCCTCCGTCTCGGGCTGCACAGGCCGCGCAGACCGCGCAGGCCGCGACGCCGGGCTTGAGCCGGAGGCCTCCTCGATGGCCGCCCTCGCGGCCCTTGCCACCTTTGAGTTGTCACCCGCCAGCGGTGGGCGGGTGGCCCTGCGAGGCGGATGAGGATCCTGTCCTGCGAGGCGGCTGTCAACAATTCTCTCCACCATCCTCTCGACCATCCTCTCCATGGAGGCCTCCAGCCTCTCCACCAGCTCCTCCTCCGTTGGGGGAGCTGTGTGCCTTCCGGCATTCCGCGCGGCCTGCAGGACCTCGCGGCGGGCCTCCTCATAACCCTGACGGAGCGCAGCGGCCTCCGCCTTCATGTTGGCCACCTCTCTTTGGAGGCGGCCATTATCGGCTTTGAGCCGCCGTATTTCATCGGTCTCGCTGCGCCCCACCAGGGTGTCAACGATGTCCTTGACATCAGAGGAGGCCCGTACTATCTTCGAACAGTAGCCCCCTTGAGGGCAGAGGACTTCCGGACGAGGCCGGTAATTACACTCAGCCTCTCCACCGCGGTGCTCAGGAGACTTTCGGCCCCCATCGCACCAAAGTCCGCCACCTCAATGGAGGCCACTTCCACCTCTTTTTCCTTAACCGGGGGTCCTCCCTCCGGAAGGCCCGAGCTTCCAGAGTGGACGAGAAGGAGGTCTCCACACCCTCATCGTCCAAGTTCCTCCTCACCTTGTCTCGGGCCCTCGCCGACTTGGAGGCACCCCGCGCCCCTCCTCCTTTTGCCACAGCCTTTGACTGCGGCGCGCCCACCTCCGTGTCGGAACCACTGGCGACCTCCGAATAGAGGCGCTTCGGGCCCAACAGTGACTCCGACAGTGAGGTGACGGATCCCATACTACCCAGGAGGCTCCCGAGCCTCCTCTGGCCCACGGCCGAGTCGGTCTCCTCCCCATCCGAGCCGATGTCCGATCTGGACCTGTCCTCGTCTTTGTCCTCTTTCCTCCCCTCGTCCGAGATCATCCCCTCCCGATCCAGACTTCCCCCTCCCCGCTTCTTCCTCCCCTCCTTAGTTTGGCCCTGAGAAGGGCCTTTTTAAGGAAACGCCCGGAGGCGTCCCTTTCAGGCTTATTAGGCATATCCACAATTAATCGCATACAATGCTCCGACAGCAAAGTACTCATTAGCCGCCGGCCTGCCACTCCGTTACGGTGGTCAGGACGCGACGTTGCCCGGGGGACGCGACGTGGACGCTAGCACTTTGACATGCCTTTTACCTTACCTTTTACATTGCATTCCACCTTAATCGCCTTTAGTACCTACCTACTTTATGAATAACGCAATTATGCCCACGAGTCTATAATGCTAAAATTTACTTCAAATTATCTTACAGAAAACGTTGACGCCTTGATGTGGCTCAAATTTAATAAAGAACCTTACGAGGAAGTGCGCGCTAACTGGTTACTAACTCAAAAATTTCGTGTGGAAAAGGACTACAAAGATAGCACCAAATCTCTTCAAGATTTACTAAAGAAGTACCCGATAGTAAAACAAAGTTTTGGGAATGCACTAGTAAGTTTGATTTCTGACTTTTCATCTATCTGACATTGGATTTAGACCTTGAAATAAATAGTTTGGCTAAGTTTATCTGACTACGAATACGAAACTCTTGAGTACGGCTCTACTTGCTGTGTACCGGCTTTATAAATACGCTTTTATTATATTTTTAGATGAATATAGACTTTGAATATAAATACCCTCAAAAGGCCACACTTCTATTAGAGAAGTTCGGAGACTTCATGGATAAAGCGTTTCCTGTCTTAAATAATGTCAAAGCCTTCCGGGAAGACGAATACAAAGAAATCTTTGAACATTCGGAGAATGAAGGTACGGATTTTAAATCTATCTTTATATTTATTAACAGTATCAGCAACAAAGGGGTTATTAATTAATAGGAAATGATGATAGCTGAAGATCAAACACTTACAAACAAACACAAGCCAATCACAACATAAACAAACAACATAAAAATCAAACAGTCAAACCATAAACACAAGCCAATCACAACATAAACAAACAACATAAAAATCAAACAGTCAAACCATTAAAACAAATACAAATCAAACACAAAAACACCATTTTAACAATATACCCACACAACTATTCTTATCATAACATGTATCAACATAACTATACATACCTACCTATACAATTTCTTTTACATAGTTTCGTTATTACCTTGCAGATACAAGAGCCTACATACTGCTGTCGCTGTTGTGTGGAAAGTTGGCACCATCAGTAATACGTATGGTCGCAGACGACGGCAAACATGTAAAGCATGTAAAGCCGACAATAATAGAATCACGAGACAACTTTATCCTTCATGTGAAAGTAAGTGAAACTATATTTCCTTTGCAGGCTATATTCGAACAATATGCGAAAGACTCTTGCTTCTTTACATAATAGTTAACAAACTAGGTGTCAAGTTAAAGTAGGTACCTGTAAAATAAACTTAAATCTAAATGTCAATAGTATTTACAAATTAGTAAATCATGTAAAAACTAAAATAGTGTCTACTGTAAAATGTAAAATAATAGACAGTATCTAAATTACTAAAAAAATCCAATTTCATTCATACTTACCTGATATAAACGTTATTTTTTTTCAGGCTCAAAATGACATCACTAACAGCCTTATCAAACGACGTGAAGTGCATCTGAAAAAAGGTCTCACCTGCCAGCCTGTTGTAATTTGTGTAGGACCTAATATCAAGAGCCTTCTGAACTTTTACGTAAACTTTGACGACGTCAATTACAGGTGTGAGTCCTTACTTAATGCCGTTGACTCTTGCTTTAAAATTTTTAATACTTTTGATATTCAATACCCCATGGAATCCATGCACCCATGGACGTTTGTTCAGAAGTACTTTTACGAAATTAAAACGCCACATGACAAAAAGATCCCGTGCGTGGTATCTTTAATATCTGATTTAACCTAAGACTCTCTTGTTGTCAGGCAGGAGAGCGGACCTACAATAATATTTTTTTCCTTATTAAATAATAGCCATGTTCAAATGTTATGTTTGTGACCGACTTTTGCCATCGTGTAAGAGCTTGATTTTGCACATTCAGTACAGACACGCAAATGTTACTGAATATGACTGTGCTCAATATGATTGTCATAGACGGTTTCAATCGCTTAAGAGCTTCAAGCGACATCTTATCAATCACCTTAATCGTTCTCAAAAACGGTATGTTGAACACAGTCAAATTCAGCCACAAGACGACTGCAATATTATTATGACTGATAGTGACTATGAAACTCTTCAATATAGTAGTACTCAAGAAGTCAACGAGACTATATTACCGCTTCAAGAGAGTGAAAACAATACTGAACTTAATAAATCACATTTAAGTACCATGACAGAGGATGATAATGCAGATATTCATTTAAAAAAAATAAAAGATTCGGTTGAAGGTTTAGCATTATCTCTCTATAGTGACCCGGAGTTAAACAGAGCAACAGCAGCACGTATTATATCTAAAGTCGATAATTTCACCCAAGTAATTGGAAATGCTATTCGATCTACAACTTTGAATTCACATAGTTTCTCTCTTGAAACAGTAATAGACGCATGTTCCTCTTCTTTTCAAAATGTTAATACTGAATATAAACTTGTAAAACATTTGGAGGAGTCTGGTTGTTACATAAAACCTCAACAATTTTGTATTGATTCTTCAGTTAGACATTGTGTGCGTAATTCTGTAAATGCTTTACAACTGAAAAAAGTCACAGGTACTACTGTACCTCTAAAAGAACTATTTAAATCGTTTTTTGAAATTCCTGGTGTTTTAGATAGCACACTGAAAAACATGCATGAAATTGAAACTCAACCTGATAACATTCTTAGCAATTTTATCCAAGGGACACTATGGAAATCAAAATCATCCCAAAAAAGTGGCTTAATCATTCCTTTTTTCCTTTATTTTGACGACTTTGAAACTGGCAACGCTTTAGGAAGTCACTCGGGTAAACAGTCAATCGCAGCTACATATTTAAATTTTCCAACAATTCCATCCGAGTACATTGCTCTTCTAGAAAATATATTTGTTGCTTCACTATTTAACACCGTTTTAAAAGAGTTTGGAAAAGATGCCTTGTTTCATTCGCTTGTCACAGAAATTACGGACTTAGAAATAAACGGCATCGATATCGTGGTCGATGATGCGACATACAAAGTACATTTTGTTCTTGGGTTGATTATCGGTGATAATCTGGGATTAAACTATTTACTAGGGTTTAGTCAATCATTCTCTAGCAACTATTATTGCAGATTTTGTAAAAGCCACAAGTTTGAAATGCGTAAGCAAACATTACAATCTAATGATACCTTAAGAAATATTGATAATTACAATATAGATTTAGAGTCAAATGATATTTCGAACACTGGTGTAATTGAAGATAGTATTTTCAATACTATTCCCTCGTATCATGTTACTCAGAACATGGCAGTTGACATCATGCATGACCTTTTTGAAGGTGTTTGCAATTATGATATCTGTAACATATTGTTACACTTCGTTAACATAGCCAAATTTTTTAGTCTCGGCACTTTAAACCGTCGTTTAAAGTGTTTCGATTATTCGTCTATAGAATTGAATGACAGAATCGTGACTGAAATAACGATGGATATGTTAAAATCTAAGAAACTAAAGATGAGTGCATCTGAGATGTCATGTTTTGTCGAAATTTTGCCATTTTTAGTTGGTGACCACATTCCAGAAGACGATAAGGTCTGGAACCTTTTTCTGAATTTGTCAACAATTATCAATATTTTATTGATGTCACAAATCGACTTGTCTACTATAGAATATTTGAAATATTTAATCCAAGAACATCATGAACAATATGTTGCTCTTTTTTCGGACACGCTAAAACCTAAACATCACTTTATGATCCACTATCCTCATATCATTAAATGTGTTGGGCCTTTAAAACACATTTGGTGTATGCGTTTTGAAGCAAAACACAAACAACTCAAACAATATGCTTGTAATACAGCATCTAAACGTAATCTACCTTTCTCTTTGATGGTCAAACAACAATTAGTATTTGCTAATAGAAAATTTTCTGGATGCGGCTTTTACGAAAGACTGGAATATGGTAGCCAAGATCTTTGTACTTTGACATCTGACTTGTCTTCCATAACTGTAAACGATGTATGTATAGAAAATGTTCGAATACGTTGGGTTAATAAATGTGGCACGATATTTAAGCCAGGTTTAATTGTTCCTATTATTAACGAAACGGCGCTATCATTTTACAAAATAATTTACATCCTTAAGTTTGACTCATATTTGTTTAAGTGTTTTAATCTAAGGGAAATTACTATATTTCCGACAAGTGCTCATATTATTTCAAATGGCGACTTGTATTGTAAAATAAAACCTTATTAATAGTGTAGCCCTTATCAGAGTTGATTTGAAAGTCATCTCAATATAAGTTGATTTAAGAATTTTAGTGCTATAAGCTTGTTATGCTATATTGTGCTTTGAGTTTTGTTCATGAATAAATAATTAATAATTGAAAATAATTTGGTGCTTTTATTAATAATAGTAAATACCATAGTTCCTCCCCGTAACAACAACCCTAAAAAAATGTACTGTAAACTTGACTGGCGCATAATACATATGTTTTCGATTGTAAAACATTTTATATTACTTTTTAGCATAATAATTTAACATTTAATCTGCATTGTACAATTATTCTCATTGTTCTGAACCTAACGGCTGCATGGCATGCGTGTGCGTTGCATTGTAATGGAACTCTAATAAGGCCGGCCTCATCGAATACCCCTTGGAGGGTGCTGATACATTGTTATATTATCATATACACGCGCACGTCACGGAGCCGGTTGGTTTTGCTCTTAATTTACCACATTCTGTATTTGTAACTTAATTTTAAGTTTACTTTCAGCAGTTTATTACATTAACCTTAGTAAGTGAAAAGGTCGGTGAAGGAGGATCGTGGCGTCAAATCAGCCTACCTGGGAAAAGTGTCAGGCAGGCGCCCAGTCGGGCGCCCTAGATATCGCTGGAGAGACACTGTGGAGGCTGATCTGCGTGAGCTGGGAGCGGTCAACTGGCAAGCCACCGCGCAGAATAGGAGCCTATGGCGCTCTCTCGTTTCGGAGGCCAAGATCCACTTTGGGGTCACTGAGCCAGCGGAGTAAGTAAGTAAGTAAGTGAAAAGGTATATAAAACCGTGGTACTTTTGTTAAATCAAGCATAATACTGGCATCAAATTTTACAGTAAGTACATTTTAGTTACAGAGATAAAATATAGGTTGATTACTGCCAAAGCAGTGTCTTTAGCTAAAGGACATGATAGTAATCAACCCTACATTTTTATCTTTGTTGCTAAAATGTACTTGCTGTAAAATTAACTGCGAGCATTATGCTTGATTTAATAAAAATACCACAGTTTAATATAACCACTTGTTAAGGTTAATCCTACATGATGCTGAAAGTAACTTTAACAGAAAATTTGGTTACAACTACAGATAAATGCAGGTTAAAGCTAAGAGTCACTAAAGTTAACTCAACAAAAATCTTGTGTTAAATATACAATAATTTTAAAGTTAATCCTACAGTTCAATGCTATTTGAAGTAAATAAACAAAAAGGTTAATACTACTGTACCTATTTTGTAGTACCAACAAATTCATGTCAGTAAATTTTACAGTACAGTTTTGTTACAACTACTTGTAAATAGAAGTAGATAATACCATACACTTTTCAGTTAAATCAACTGAAATGATACATCAAATTTACCTAAGTGTAATAGTTAACTTTACAATACCATATTGTAGAAACTGCGTTAAAATTAAGTTTGACTCTACCACTCGTCTTACGTAGATCCAATAGAACCCTGACAGTTAGCTCAATAGAACATTTTTGATTATAACTACGGATAGTGTAACTCAATTCAACCATACACTTTGGTTACTGCAACAAACACTGAGTGTTAAATCTACTTCAATTTACAAGTTCATTCTACTAAACAAGGATGTTAATATAACATATAGTATATAATCCATATAACAACATAATGGTTGTCTATTCAAACCAAAATTTTGGTCAGATCTACTTCCTGACTAAAGTTTATTGAACTTAAATACCTAGTTAAAATTACTAAAAAATAAATGTTAATTCTATTATTCAGAATAGTTAGACCGATGCTCCAGCAACAAGTAGCTTTAACTTAAATTGTGAATAGTAGAAATAACCAAAATTTCCTGGTTGGGGCTATATTAACCCTTTTTCTAAAGTTCACTTAACAATTTCCTGTGATGTTAAAACAACATAAGGAACTAATGTTAAATTAACTTAAAAGGCCAACCTTACCTAATTTTGTCGATTGAACAAAAAAATCTGGTAGGGGCTATATTAACCTTTACGTTTAGGTTAAAAAATGGTTAAATCAACTTTTTTGTTTTTCAGTGTAACTAATTTTAGGGTCCTCGTAGGATATGACTGTTTTTGCATGTTAGACTATCATCATGTGAACTATATTTGCTAATAAATTCTGGGCCATATCCAGATCGTATAGTCGGTGACGTAACGATTATCTCGCACAATCAACGATTCTATAAAAACCAAGCTTAAACAA
>JAEMBS010000643.1:0-17082 GCA_018467065.1 Ephestia elutella
TACAGAATGCCTGGAAATTACAAACGAACATCGACGCGGAAGAGTTGGTCACAGGAAGACATGAAGATGGCTATCAAAGCCGTAAAAGAAAATAGGATGGGTTGGCTTTTAGCATCTAAACATTTTAATGTGCCTCAAGTGAACGTGTTCATAAAATTGTTAAGTATAAGACGACATACCACTAAAGTCTAAGATGACATACTATGTCATCTTTAACTATAGATATGTCGTCTTACACACGCAGACCTAAGTGCAATTAATGCTTGTTTTTTAATTTTATATTCAGTTTATTGTTCTGAAACTATAATAACTTCGTTGATTATGAAACAATTAACAATAAAAGAAAGATACTGATCTCATTACGACTTTATTTATTTCGAATATTTGTGTTCAAACAAAAAGTATGTCATCACACTTCCCCTATGATGAAAAATCAACATATTGCGGAAATCTTTAAAGCCTATCGGCTATCTATAGAATCCTGAAATTACCACGGTAACATTGATATCATAAAAAGCTGAAGATTATATTATGTTTGAGCGCTTTAATCTCTTTGAGAAGTTGTTCCATCAGCGAAGCCGCGAGGCTCAGCTAGTATTAGCATCGATAAAATATTACAAGTACTTGTAATAATTTATCGATGGTATTAGATACCCAAACGTTTATCATCCGAAATGTACACTTAAGTAATTAAGATTTCACATGCTTATTGAATGATGAAACGACCTTGTGAAACAAAGCCAGTGTAGCCATTGGGAATGTGGGTCGTTGGAGATAGGAGGCTAACAAGCGACGACGTCCATCTGGCAATCATACAAATACCTAATCAAGTGCTTTGTTATAAATGTTATGACTTCAGATCGCACTTTATTGTTTAGCCTGGCAGGATACTATCAACGGTTCAAAGTTTATCAAAGTTTGTTTATTAATCACTACATCGTCTACATCGTTATCACAAAATATTTTTAAAAGACCTCTTAATTGATACTCCAGACGAAAGTATAATCGAGAAAAAAGAATCTCCACTTTAGGTGTAGTAGAGTCACCCTAAAAATTTTTTTTTGTGATTTTATTCTACAGTTCGCTCTGCTTAATGAATATGTGTACAGTCCAGGACTGAACACCTTGGAAATGTTGAGATGATGTTATTAATGATAAAGAGTTAATAAGTTTAAAAACACACGGTTTATTACTGAGAACGAAAATGGGTATGAATGATATGCGTGCTAATTACGGACTGGTTCGAATGAATTTACCTATAGTTGGCGTAATAATGAAAATGCTGACTTTGCGATGTACGTGTCTCGTACATGCTCCCGAGGGGCATAGATAAGAATACATGATAAGTAAAATAAGATTTTTTTTTTACGAATTGTTGTTAAATGAATGAATGACGTGCTACACAGATGATACAATTGTTTAATATCTAGGATGAAAATGTTAGTAATTTATACAATCTCAAACTTAATGATATTAATTGCTACTGTCATCAGTTATAATTTGTACAGATCGGAGTACTGGTGATGTACGTCTGTCTTTTTTAATTATACGCGGTTTTACACTAGGACGTAAATTTAAATTTGAATCACTGATAGCACTATGAGACTCTTTTAAATCAGACATCACTACACTTTCACTGTTTTCACACTGTCGCTGCTGACTCCGTTGTTCCTGTGCGGTTGCTGCAGAGCGGCGCACCTTCCTCCAGCCAAGAAACAACCCAACAGCCGCAATGATAGCCACTACCACGTAGATTACGACGTAGTGGTGTATGTCATGATACGACACACTTTCGATCAATGGTGTTGATTGATGAAGTTTATCAATTTGTTGTTGTATGTTCTCCAGAGTTCTTCTGTTTGTTATTTCCTCTACTTCAGAAGAATTACTTGTTTCGTTTTCGTGTGTTATCTCGATGTTCAATACATGATTAATAGGTGCTATATCGATAGAGAAAGTGTCAGGTTTCGTTTGTAATTCGCTAGTTAATTGTCTGTGAGAATAAAATATAAAATCTTTCGTTTTGATAACGCATCCGTGACTCACAATCATAATGCCGGCGCGTGTAAGTTGCAACGTTGTCATTTGATCGTCACATAATAACTTAATGGAACATAACCCACAGCAGAAATAGAAGTAATGGTTAGGTTCATTCAATGCTTCCCATGTATTAGTACACGACGAAATTTTTGTTTTACAGGTTCTGGTGTTCTCGTATGTTTCACATAGAGTTTCCTCATCTTGGATTTGGTAAATTGGGCGAGTTTGTTTACAAAGTCGTGTCTCAGGATTAGAGAATAAACATTTGTTTACGTCGTTTTCTGATAGTTTAATAAAATGATCTTTCTTGATGTTGATGGCTGTGTATTCAGTTACAGGTTGAATTGTTATCATGTTCTTCTTTGATTGCTTAGGTATGGGTATAATTCTAAAAATATCATATGTGTCTCGACTGATTAGTGGTATTTTTATTTCAAATATCATGTAGTCACCAGAAATTCTTCCATGAATTCTCAATAAGTTATATAATTTCGGTAGGTTAGCAGTATCGACCGGCAGGGATAGATCACTAGGGAGTTTCCCGGAGATCATATCCAGTTCGTTTCTTAATTGATAAGGCGTTAGTAAATGTGGGTCAAAATGACCTTGATACAAGTTTGTTATAGTGTCTAAAATCATGGTTTGTAAGTCTTTAAGATGGGTTAAAATGTTACTTGAAATAAGACTGCACATACTAAAATCGTTAATAATAGCATTTTTTTGTACCGCCGTCATTGCTTCAGTAATGGAATTCTCAATTTGATTAATTTTTAAATTGAGTTCTTTATGTTGTTTCATCATAACAGTTTCGATTCTCTTTAGAAAGTTAAATTCAGCTTCTACTACAGTTGTTTGGTTCTTCTATAATTCTGCTAAATGATTCTCATTGCTTTTTAGATGTTCAATATCTTCTTTGTATTTTTCTGCAAATCTGTTGTCTAAAATTCCAAATAAAGAGTTTGCTACATATCCAACTCCATCTACTAAACCCCGTTTTTGTCGTGTGAGTTTACCAAAGTGCTGATCCAGTATTATTTTATTGTAATATTCTAACTCCGTTTCACCGTATTGTAGTTGTAACATTATCCCGCTGCAAGGTGAGATATTCTTTATCGTTGAACATATGTTTTCTAAATATTTTAGTGATCTAGAGTACTCTCTTATTCCGTCCCAATAAGGTGTTAAATCATAGTATACGATAAGCTTCCATTCATCTCTAATTAAGTTCATGTGTGATATTTTGTCATAATACAGGCTTTGATTTGTGGGCAAATTCGTAATGTTATACTTGCAATCAGTTGATGATAACAAGGTCATGAAAAATAATAAGATTGATGTTAATGTTGTTGCTAAACAAATTCTTTCAGGTTTCTTTCTTGTTCTATTTTCTTTTTCTGTAGTGGTTTGAGTTTCTTTCTTTGAATTGTTTTTCATCTCCTTTTCTTTACTTTCAGTGTTTTTCTCCAGTATTTCCTCATTGGGATTTGTGGGTAAAATTGATAATTTTATAATAGGGCGTTTTAGTAGGCCGTTTTTCGTTTTAAGAGTGACGACTCGTACCTTGCCGTCACTACCTGTATGCAGTTGAATAACTCTCCCGAGCGCCCATTTGCCTGCTGGGAGGTTGGCATCGTGTATTATGACGATGTCGTTTAGTTTAATGTTAGGCTGAGCTTGTTTCCACTTGCAACGTGTCTGTAATTGTGTTAGGTATTCATTTTTCCACTTCTTCCAGATATCCTCAAAAATCTTTTGTGTTAGGTGCCACCTGGTTCTCAGATCTCTTTCTGTTTCATAAATTGTTAGTGTTGGACCGTTTGTAAGGAAATGAGATGGTGTTAAGAAGTTTAGATCATCAGGATCTTCTGACAATGGGCATAGTGGCCTCGAGTTGAGGACTGCTTCTAGTTGAGCCAACAATGTGCTGTACTCTTCATATGTTAAGCGTTGTTCACCTATTACTCGTTTTGTATGATATTTTAGGCTCTTTACAGCCCCTTCCCATAGCCCACCCGCTGACGGAAACGAGGGGGGGTTTGGGTGCCAAGTTATTCCCATCTCTGTTATTTCTGCCATGAACTCATTATTCTCTGATGTTAGTTGTTTAAATTCCTCTTGTAATATCCTGTTTGCCTTTATGAAATAAGTTCCCTGATCTGTGTATATGTGTGCTGGTGTACCTCTCCTGGCTGCCATACGTCTCAATGCAGCTAAGAAGGCAGATGTAGACATGTCGGATACTAATTCGAGGTGCACAGCCTTTGTAGCCATGCATACAAAGACTGCTACATAACCTTTAGTTGTTTTTATACCACGACCTTTGTTAGATTTTATGAAAACATGACCAGTGTAATCGCAGCCTACGTTATAAAATGGACGAGATGGATTACTACGAACGAGAGAAAGGTAAGTTTCCCATTATTTGATGATGTTTGATAGGATCATGTTTCTTACAAGTTACGCAGCTATGAAGTTGTTTTTTAATTTCCCGATTACCACCGACGATCCAGTATTTTTGACGGATGAATGCTGCTGTTACACGAGCACCCCCGTGAAAGGTAAGTATATGAGCGTAAGATATTATTAATTTCGCTAAACGACTGTTTTTGTCTATGATTATAGGATGCTTCATGTCAGAATGGATGTTCGCATTCTTTAATCTCCCGCCTACTCTTAAAATACCTTCAGGGTCCAGGTAAGGGTTCAGATTTAAAATATTGCTTTTGCCAGATATATTTTTGTTTGCTTTTAGATTAGTTATTTCACTAGTATATATTTCGCTTTGCATGTGCTTAATTATCATAATATTTGCTTGCTTTAATTCGCCTAATGTTAAGTATTGTTGTTTGTTATGTTTTTTGGTAATAAACCGTTTTATCCATGCTAAAACCCGAATCACGCGAGATAACGAGCTATATTTGTTAAGTAATTGATTAATGATAGAATTTTCATTGGAATTAGTTACAATGTTTACTTGTATAATTTTTCTTTGTTGTTCATTAGTTTCAAATTTATCAATGTTATTGCTTTTTTCTGCTTTGAAATTTGTTAAATAAGAGGGACCTTGCCAGTACAAAGTATTATCTTTGAGTTGAGAAGGTAATATTCCCCTGCTTGCTGAATCTGCTGGATTTTCGCTTGATTTTACATACCGCCAAGCTTTTGTTGGAATTACTTCTATTATTTCTTTTACTCGACTAGTTATAAATGGTTTGAAACGTCCAGGATCGCTCTGTAACCACGCCAAAACTACCATGGAATCGCTCCAACCAAAAATTTCTAACGTGTTGTTTTTTAGGCTTTTTATAACCTTTTTCATTAATTTTGTTAATAATTGTGCACCACAAAGTTCTAATTGGGGCATTGAAAACTTTTTGTTATAAGGTACTAATTTAGATTTAGCGGCGACGATAATGATTTGTTGTGTTTTTTCAAGACGCGCATATATGACACAAGTGTAAGCGTTTTGCGAGGCATCGCAAAAGCCGTGTAGTTGTATGTTATCGTTCTCACTGCACCCGATCCACCTAGGTACTTCATAATTATTTATGTTTATCATATCTGCTCGTAACTTGCGCCACTCATTGTTTATGTCGTCCGGAATATTATCGTCCCATGTTAAGTTTAGTTTACATACTTGTTGAAATAATATTTTTAATTTAGTTGTTAAGGGTGTTAACCAACCACACGGGTCGAATAACTTTGAAATTTCGCTTAAAATTTCCCGTTTTGTTAAATTTCCTGATAAAGGATTAACTTCGTATTTTACTATAAAATTGTCTGTTTTAGGATTCCAACCGAGGCCTAATATTTTTGAAGTATTTTCAGTTTTAAAATTAAATATATCTTGTTCGTTATTCGAATTGTTAAGGTTTTGTAATAATTTAGGTTCATTAGTAGACCATTTACGTAGGTTGAAACCTCCCGATGATAATAAAAGTTGAAGTTGTTTAATTAGCTTTTTACCAGAATTTATGTCTGAGCAGCCATGGACTAAGTCATCCATGAAAAATGACTCCTCCACAACTTGTGCTGCGTCAGGATATGTTTGTTGTTCATCAGCTGCTAGCTGACGTAACGTCATCATTGCGAGGAAAGGTGCCGCTTTAGTTCCGTAAGTGACGGTTTTTAATTGATAATGTTGAAGAGGCTGATCTTCTTCATACCTCCAAATGATTTTTTGATATCTTTGATCTTCTTCAGATACTAAAATTTGACGGTACATCTTTTCAATGTCCGATACAAACCCATATTTATATTTTCTCCATTTCAGTATGAGTAATTGGAGATCTTGTTGTAAATTGGGCCCTTTATGCATTAAATCGTTTAGGCTATAGCCCGTAGATGTTTTTTGGGACCCACTAAATACTGCTCTATATTTTGTAGTCAGACTACTTGGTCTTTCAACGCAATGATGAGGTAATACAAAATCAGGTTTCATGTTTATGTTTGATAAAGACATATGATTTAATTGTTCATATTCACGGAAAAATTCTTTATAACCTACTTCTAACTGTGGCTGTTTTCTAAATTTCTTTTCTAAGTTTTTAAATTGAGCAATTGCTATATGTTCAGACGACCCCAATTTGGTTTCGATGTCGTCATATAGAGGTATTTTTACCTCGTATCTTCCGTTCGGAAGGCGTTTTGTTGTTTGTTTGTAGAAATCGATACAATTTTGTTCATCGCTTGTTATGTTTGTTTGTTCGTTAATGTTTTCGATTTCCCAGAATTGTTTTAAGTCATCTAAGTTATTAACAACTACATTGCAATGATAAAAAGTTTTGACAGTACCACATAGCAACCAACCTAAGTGAGTTTGTTGAGCTATTGGCTGCATTGAATGTTCACTTTTGATAATTCCACCCATCATGATCATAGAATAAATATCTGCACCTAAGAGCAGATCTACAGGACTACTTTGATAGAACTCCGGGTCAGCTAAATTAATATTTTGTATATAAGACCATGTTGGTTTTGAAAATGTTTTATTTGGTAAATTTTTTATAAGTTCGTTCATAATTAAGACGTCAGTATCATAACTAAAATCGTCATATAAAGATGTGCATTTTATTCGGAGGGAACCCTTACAATTTTTCTTCGTATGTCCTACCCCGAAAACTACTCCACTAAAACGTTCTCTTTTTATACCTAATTGTTGAGCTGCATGTTCACTCATTAATGATAATTGACTGCCTTGATCAATCAAGGCTTTCATAATGATGTAAGTTCCGTCGTTCGCCATCACTTTGACCTTTGCAGTTGATAATAAAATTTCAGAAAATTCATTTTTAGAAACATGTGAGGCGACGGGTGTATGCGATGTGCTAGGTTTTGCTGACGCGGGTTCATGCTTAGCCTTCGTGAAGGCGTCGTGTAACAGCGTGTTGTGATTTGATGCGCATGTGCGACACCGTTTTGTGGAAATACACTTATTTCCGTTATGACTAAATAAACAATTTCGACATAGTTGTAATTCACGAATAGTTTTTAATTTAGATTCATTAGACATGTTTAAGAATTTTTCGCAATGATAAAGTCCATGATTATTTTTGCAAAGTGGACATTTGTGAATAATTAAGTTAGTGTTAGTTTTAGATTGTTGAGAAGTTACCTTATTTACTGCGTAAAAAGGTTTCTTATTGTTTGAAGACTGAGACTGATTATTATTTTGAGAGGATTTTATATCTTGTTTTCTACGAGATGATTCAAGGGATGTAAATTTTGTTTCCAGGTAATCCAGGAATTCTTGTAATATGGGAAGTTCGCGAGGATTTTTAACGGATTCAATGTATTCAGAATAAGTGTCAGAGTCTAATTTTTGTGACAATATGTGTACCAGGATAGGATCCCAAGTACTCACATCGGCACCTAAGTTCTTCATAGCATGCACGCACTCGATAGTGACGTCATGCATTTTTTTGAGTTGACCTAACGATTGCTGTTGTAGTGTTGGAAGACCTAACAAAATATTCATATGAGAGGTAAAGATTAATTTTTTGTTGTTAAAACGATGGTTAAGTATATCCCAGCACGCTTGATAATTTTCAGATGAAATAGTTAGATGGTGGATAAGTCGTTCGGCCTCTCCTTTGACTTTTCCCTTCAAAAATTGCATTTTCTGCGCTTTAGAAAGAGATGGATTGTTATGTATTGCTTCTTGAAACAGATCTTTAAATGATACCCACTGGTTATACTGCCCATAAAAATCAGAAATGTCCAATTTAGGTGTTGTTTTTTCACGATGCGAATTTGCCCATAGTTTGACGTTAATAGCCTTTTTAAGTTGGTTATATTTTTGTTCATTTTGAAAAAACTGTAAGTCATACACCTCATTTTCCCCGTTCAGTTCACTATCTAACTCCCAATGAAGAGAATCAATAGCTGTCCATCTTGTTTGTAGTGTTTTAAGTGCGTCATCAAATTCCCACTTATCTGCTAGAGAATCGATGTCAATGTTTGCTACAGTTCTGTTAAATGCCTTAAAATTAGCCGTTTGTTTACGTAACATTTCGTCAAGTTTGCTAGGAGACCCAGAAGACTTAAATATAGTAGTTTTGTTATCGTTAGACTCCTGAGTCCTGTTTGTTGTTGCCTGGGATTCTGCCTCGCCTTGCGAAGCTACCCCATGCTGATCTGATACTGCTACCGATACCGATTTCAATAACTGTAACTGTTCTAATAAATACAGTTTGGTTGTTTTATATAACTCTGATGTTTGTTCAAATTGTGAGTCCGTAAAATATTGATGACTACGGCTACATTCGGTGATGAACCGATCATGATTACGCTGATATTCTACCCATAATTGCTCTAATGTTTCTAAACGACGTTTGAAATAGTCATATGTTTTTCTATCCTGACTATCTTTCTTAATGTTCCTTGCTAGTTTTTTGATAGCTTCAGAAATTTCAACCTGAGACTCATACAATTGCTCCATGATGAAATAAAATTTGTTAAATTGTTAAGTAAGATAATTGAACGATCTTACTTGATGTTCGATGCTGCTGTTGGATATGGTACACGCTGCTTACGTCACCACTGCTGCTGATTGCCACGTCGATTGCTTACCGCCGCGACTGTTATTGGCGAGCTGATTGTTCACCAAATGTTCAATGTTCCAAGTGCAAGTGCTCCTTAACACCGACACTTATGTTAAAGTTCGCAATGAACAGATTCACCACTATTCACTGGTTCGTTAGTTACAGTTCCTCACAAGACGGTCACGTGTTCACCGCGCGTGAGGTCCCGCAGTTTGTTAGTTGCTCGAAGGACCACAAAGATGTACAGTCCAGGACTGAACACCTTGGAAATGTTGAGATGATGTTATAAATGATAAAGAGTTAATAAGTTTAAAAACACACGGTTTATTACTGAGAACGAAAATGGGTATGAATGATATGCGTGCTAATTACGGACTGGTTCGAATGAATTTACCTATAGTTGGCGTAATAATGAAAATGCTGACTTTGCGATGTACGTGTCTCGTACAATATGTATATCTATACCAAATCACAGCTTTCTGGTACTCATAGTCAAACTCGGAGAGAGTTAAGCCCTTCGTATTTCGTCCTCGGACAGACAGACAGAGATGACGAAACTAGAACATTAGGGTTCCTTATTTACTTCGTAACTTTTGATGCTTGGTTTATCTTTAGTTATTCATCTGAGTTTTATGTATAACTTGTAGTGATAACTACAGAATTATTTTGAACTTCTAACTGGTCAAATTTGCATGTCATATTTTAGGTGAAATAGTTGATATATTGGGATACTATTCCTGTGGCGTATTACCTGCATGATAGGCTCTCGACTCACCACAATAGCAGGCATTCAAATCCATTAGTCTCCAGACAAATTGAATGGGAAAGTGACACACCGGTACACAAATTTCATATGTTGCTTTTACAATACTTATTAAGAAGCCAGGGAGACCCGCACATTAAAACGTTCTTTGAGTCACGCCGAAACCATTGGTAGCAATAACTCGACGCGATTTTGTGTACTTACGGAATTATATTGAAAACTAAACATTCATAACAAAACATTCAATGATTAAATTAGACTGTCAACTGAGATCTACAGAGTTGGACGTCTGACATTGACAGCTGGTGACACACGTTCCGTCTTGGATCCTAACAAACCTTTCTTATCATAAAAAAATAAGAAATCATGGTAGGATTGTTGTAGAATTTTAATTATTCTCCTTTAATATCGTCGACTTAGATTATTATAATATTCAACGAATAGATTCCTTATTTAAACATTAGTTCTTTTAAAGAATATTTAAAAGTTGGTTTGATGTGCGTTCGAATTAAGCGAAATGGAGCGCGACGAGGCGGAATGTCAAATCGAGTGGAGAGGGATCGGGCTCTTCCTGGATAGGCCGCCACGACTAACATGGTTTGAGCAAAATCATTAAATTTTTGGGGTTTTTTCACTTTCGCCGCCCTCGGCTTCCCGTCATGGGATTATAGTTTAACCTTTAGCTTTTGTGCAGAGCAACTACGCTCTGCTGCCAGAAAATGTGCGCAGAGCGAATCCGGACAAACGAAGCGGCGGGAAGAATTCTGTACCGGAACTTTACCGGGAAAAAATCTACCGGTAAAATTAAGTACCGGGAAAAAATCTCCACGCGACACCACGCTTGTCCGACTAGAGTCTAACTTAAGCTATACGCAGTCTGCTACCACCGTAGCTTATGAAGGGAGCTACAGGGCCCTATATGATAACCTAACCTATAAATTAACTAGAATTGAACACTTACCAAGCTAAATCTTCTTTCTCTTCGGATCCAAACTTGAGTGTCTTCGGGAAGGGGGAATTCCTAATTACCCTACCTAACCCTTGAGATCTCAATTCCCCAGGACAAATAAATAGATTTCTTCCCGTAGTTTCACTCGGGAACAGCCAGATGTGAACAGCCAGCCACGCTTCACCTCTCACAAGAAAAAGTCACCATGACGGGTACACAAACACAAAGTTCAATAGTTATTTAACAAACAGGAAATTCACAAACACAACTCAAGCTAATTAGCAATCAAAGAACGCGGAACCTCTCGCGTATTAAAAATCAAACCGATATCGCATAGGGCAATGCAATGGCGGACACCACACGCGACGCCATCCACGCTAGCAGTGTGAAAACCCCGAACGCCCTCTGGCGGCAGCAATGCGAAACGCCTGCGTTTAGTTTTACCCAATATATTACAAACATCCCCCCGTCCCGGTCTGAGAAGCAGACCGCTAGCTTACTCTACGGGAAGGCGGGCGAGAGAGGTCACACCTCTCCTTAAAATCGAACCGTCGACCAACACCTCAGCCACACGCGGAGTGCCATCTCCGCCAAGAATCAAACGTAATATGCGAGCTCGTCGCCAAAGCAATGAGGGCAAATTTGCCTCTTTTAACAATACTAAATCACCCTCCCTGGGAGGCTCAGTCCTTGTCTGTCCACTTCACTCTTTGCTGCAGCAAATGCAAATATTCAAGCGACCAGCGACGCCAAAAGTCCTGGCTCATTTGCTGCAACATTTGAAAACGCGACAACCGATATACGCGTTCATCCTTCCACGGGTATTCGGGCAGGGCATTCAACGGCCCTCCCACCAAAAAATGACCAGGGGTGAGAGCTTCCAAGTCATTTGGATCTGGAGATAGCGGACAGAGAGGACGAGAAGTTGAGTGACCGCCTCAACTTTACAAAACACTGTGGCCAGCTCTTCAAAAGTTAGAGCCGTTTCTCCGATAATGCGGCGGAGGTGGGTCTTTGCGGATTTCACAGCCGCTTCAAAATCCCTCCCCAATGGGGGCAACTTGGGGGACTAAACTTCCAGGTTATTCCCCTTTGGGCAGCAATTTGACTTAAACTAGTACAATTTTTTATCAATAAACACAGAAACATCCTTAAGATAATTTACAGTTCCTTTATAGTTTGTGCCATTGTCAGACCTAATAAGGGAAGGTAGACCTCGACGCGAAACAAAGCGATCCCACGCGGCGACGAAGGCCTCCGTAGTCAGAGCCGATACCACCTCCAAATGGACAGCCTTGGTGGCCAAACAAACAAATACACACAAATAGCCCTTCACAATACGGGCATTACGAAAGGGAGAAGCCTTGATCGAAAAGGGACCGGCAAAATCGGTTCCAACGCCGTCAAACGGTCTCGAAGGTCGGATTCGATCAGCGGGCAAATCACCCATCTGTGGTTGCATCGTGGATGCCTTCAACCTATAACATGCAATACATCGAAACAGGACACTACGGATTGCTCTTCGGGCAGACAAAATCCAAAACTCGCGTTGCAAAATAGCCAACAAAGCATTGCACCCAGCATGGGCGTTACGAATGTGTCGATCAGACACCAAAAGCTGCACCAAGGGTCCGCCCTTGGGCAACAACAGAGGATGGCGAGTCTCATATGGAAGATCCGCCTTCCGGAGCCTGCCTCCAACCCGAAGAAGCCCATCCGAGTCGATGTACGGGTTCAAACGAGCGACCGCGCCCTTCAACTTAGCGCGTGCGTCGCGCAAGATACGAAGCTCTGACTCAAACCGTCCGGTCTGCACGACACGGACCCAATGCAACAATGCGCTCCGGCGCTCTTCTGCACCTGCAATCGGCTCCAACCGCTTTGCCTGTGGGTTTCTACAATTATGTATGAAACGCTTAATCCAACTGGTAACACCCAGAAGCTTATCCAAGCTGCTATACCGAGCAAGTAGCCAATCCGGCTCCGACGTCGTCTCAGCGACTACAGCATGTACACGGAGCCCGGTCAAACTCAAAGAAGTAACATCTGTCTGACAGACAGGCCAAGATGTTTCTGATCCCATCAGCCACTCTGGACCCCACCAGAGCGGGTGTGACACCAATTCTGGTGCCGTACAACCTCGGGAAGCACAGTCCGCTGGGTTAAGCTCTCCCGGCACATGTCTCCATGTTATATCAATTCCGATATTCTGGATTTGGGAAACCCGATTTCCCACAAAAACCTCCAAGGTATGTGGGGCCGCGCGCAACCATGTAAGCGCGACCTGGCTATCCGACCAGGCGAAGATGTCCCGTATCTCGACCGTGGCCGCCAGCTCACATGCAACGTGATGCAACAATTTAGAGAGAAGGTGAGCTCCACTCAACTCAAGCTTGGGAATAGTCAGCCTAGTCCTGATGGGGGCGACCTTGCTCTTCCCTAACAAAAGCGAGACATTGACCCGGCCATCGGCGTCAACTGTCCGCATATAGACTGACGCGGCGTAGCCTCGCTCCGACGCGTCACAAAAGCCATGCAGGCTGGCTCGATATTTCCCGGGTGGCAATATTCGACGAGGCAAGGCAATCCGATTGACTTCCTTAATCGATGAAAACAACTCGAGCCAATCATCCAATGGAGAGCCAAACAGCGGCTCGTCCCACGAGACGCCCAAAGTCAAAAGTCTCTGAAGAAGACACTTCGCAGAGAATATCACTGGACTGATCCAACCGCTTGGATCAAACATACGAGCTATTACGGACAACACCGTTCTCTTAGTCCAGACTTTTGGTACTTCCAAGTCCACTTGGAATGTAAAAATATCGGTTAGCGGCTGGTACTGCATGCCCAGCACCGCTATCCTGTTGGGATCATCCACATCCTCAAACAGGTGAGGGTTCTGTTGGTGATCCTCCGGGATCCCTTCTAGAACTTTAGGCTCATTAGACAACCACTTACGTAGCTCGTAGCCACCTGTCTTCAATATTTCAATCGAATTCATCCCGCAGTAGGAGGGCCTCCTCAATACTTTGGGCTCCGGTGCACACGTCATCAACATACAAGTCACGTGACAGCACGGAAGCCCCACGGGGAAAGCGGATCCGTTCCCGCTCTGCCAATTCAAGCAATGATCTGATGGCGATATAGGGACTAGATTTCAAACCATACGTGTTTGTGTTGAGTTCATACACCGTCACAGGATCCTCAGGGCGCTCACGCCAGAGTATCAACTGGAATCGCCTGTCCTCAGGATGTATGACTGTCTGGCGGAACATCATCCGGATGTCCGCACCAAAAACCACTTGATGTCTTCTAAAGTTCAAGATGATGTCAATTATGTCCCTATGCAATTTGGGACCCGAATGCAAACACAGATTCAACGAAACCCCGTTCGAAGTGGGTGCGGACCCATCGAAGACGGTCCTCAATTTGCCTGTTGAGGCCTTCACCACCGCGTGGTGGGGCAAAAAATAATGCTCAGTTGAGCTCCAATCAACTCGAGCCGGAGACATGTGACCCAAATCCTCGTACTCGCGCATAAATTCAATATATTTATCGCGAAGTACGTGGTCACGCTGCATACGTCGCTCCATGGACAGCAGTCGTTTCTCCGCAAGCGCCCTACTTTGCCCTAGGCTAGGACGAGAGGCAACAAAGGGTAACCTAGTTACAAACCGACCGGAGGGCAACCTCTCCGTGGTCGATCGAAAAAGGGCTTCGCACTCAGCGTGTTCCGGATCCATCCTGGAACTCATAGGTGGCTCCTCCACCTCCCAAAACCTTTGCATGGTCTTGGCCAAGGACGCAGATGCGACAACCGGTGGCTCCTCCGCGGTGCCATTGTCAAACACAGGGCCCATCAGGGCGAAACCAAAGATAGTAGACACTGCCATCAGTGAAGACGAACCCAGAGCCTTCTGTGTACCCAACAAAATCCAACCCAATACGTCCGAGCCCAGGAGCAAGTCCACTGGGCCGGGATGAAAGACAAAGGGGTCGGCCAAATCCAGACCCGAAACCAAAGACAACACACCCGGCGGTATGTCTGTCGAGGGGTGCCAACCCGCAATGGTATCCATTACCATAGCCGAAGTCGTGATCCTCATTGTGGAGGACTTCAGCGAAGAAAAGGTGACAAGTGTCTGGCCCGTCAGACACTTCACTTGTATGCCACCAACTCCAAGAAGTGGCACAGGCGAGTCTTCCACGACTAAACCTAACTGGCGTGCCACTCGAGTGGTAACCAAACTGCTTTGAGCCCCTGAGTCCAACAGAGCTCTCAAATTCATGGCTTCCCCCACGACCCCATACGCGGACCACCGCGGTAGGGAGCAGAACCGTCCGCGGCTCTGTCCCAGCAAGGGAGCAAGCTAGTTACGGGCTCCCCACTCTCTCCAAACCAGGGGCGCGCCACTGACCCGGATAATATGGCGGGCGAGTGCACATCCCCATCTGAGGGGGGCATAACCCGCGGCCCGGCCATACATATGGTACGGCGGGTGGTACTCCAGCCGTGGGTACTCGTGCAGCGGCGGAGAAACCGCTGCGGCTGCATGTGTTGGGTATTGGTAACCCGCGTGGAGGGGGTGTCCCCACTCTCACGTCCGATCTAGGGCCCCCGCCCATGGGGGCCCTATCCGGGGCCTGGCCAGCTACATACTGGCCATGACCTTGGGGCGCGTGGTCCCGGTCCGCCAAGACCCGCGCAGGTACGCGACCCCCTCCCGAGGGGGGTGCGACGAGCGAAGCCGCGTCCTCCGTCCGGTGGTGGAGGGCTTCGCGCAGGAGCGCCCCCGCCCATAGGGGACCCCTGCCTCAACATCCGGGTGCCATCCCCGTTGCCGGTTCATGCAAAGCATCGCGTGGTGCCGCCCACGGCATGCACTGCATGGTATGGCACTGGGACAGTCACGTGCATAGTGACCGCCCAAACAATAAAAGCAAAGTTCATGCCGCTTTGCCATGCGGCGCCGATCTTGTACTGGCAGTCTCTGCCAGTCCCTGCATTGCAGCAGGCTGTGGCCCATCCGGCCACATTGCAGGCAGTCCGCGTCCCTCGCGACTGCTGCCGTGTGTGCAACCCGCACACCAGCTCCACGCGGTGGCGGTTGCCGTCCCTGTTGGGGCCTCCTCGCCATGAGGGTTCCAAGGGCCTACGTTCAGGCGCTCTGGATGGCGCTGAGTCCGTCATGGTATTCTCAGCCGCCCGTGCCTCAAACTCCAAAAACTTCACCAAGTCAGTGAATGTTGGTAGGGTGGTGCTATCCCGTTCCGCATTCTTTTCGCGCTCAAACCGCGAGCGGATGTCATTGGGCAATTTGCCCAATACAATGTGCACCAGCAAAAAGGACCATTGGTCCACCGGCAGCCCCAGTGTGCGGAGCGCGTTACAGGCCACTGTAACGGGCGTGAGCAACTGCAGGCGCAACTGTGCCCTGTTGGCCACCTTGGGCAGGGCCATCAACTGTGCGGCGTGCGCATCCGCTAACAAACGTAAGTTTTGGTAGCGGGAGTTCAATAACTCCCAAGCCGTATCGTACTGGTCGTCCTCCACCTGGAGGTGCTGGATGAGCGACCGCGCTTCATCCTCAAGAGTGGAGAGGAGGTAGGCCATCTTCTGGGCCTTCGACAAATCCCGTCGTGCTACGACCAGGGACTCAAACATATTTTTATATGCTACCCACTCCTCCATCCTACCCCCAAAGTGGGACAGCTGAAGGGTGGGGAGCCGACCAGTAACCGCTGGTCCTTCCTGTCTAACAGGTGTGCGAGGGGCTGGTCCGCCAGCCTGTCTCGCCCTTATTGCGGTCACCGCCTCCGCGATATCATCGTGCAGACTCAGGATCTGGTCCATGTCCGCCATGTGACCTGCGTAGGCCTCCGGGGTAAGATCGGCTTCGGTAAGCGCCGCCATGGCCGCTTCCGCGCTAATCAATCGTGAGTGGAGGTGATCCGCTCTTAGCAGTATGGCGCCCTCCCTGTCCTTCCGGGACAGGAGTCCTCCGGCCGTCACAAACCATCTCAATTCGTTGGCGAGTGTCGCCCTAGCATTGGAGGCCTTCGCCATCGCGTCAAGTCACAAACAAAAAATAACAAAAGGTAAATAAAAAACAACAAAATCAAGCAACTACACGAAGAACCGCGGTAGGTATGAGAATGGCACAAACCCGGAACGCACGGTACAAACCGCAAACAAATACAAAAAAGGTTACAAATATTCTTATACAAACAAACTAAGAAAAATCTAATAATTTTTACAAACAATTAATTATTTTTTTTACAAACGA
>JAEMBS010000644.1:0-17041 GCA_018467065.1 Ephestia elutella
TTGAAACTGACTTACAAAAGTCTGTAGAGAAAAATAATATTTTGGTAAGTTATGGAAGTCAACTAAACTTGGCTTGAAGAATTTGTATTCATTTTCAATTTTTAATAATGAAACAATTTTTAAGTGGAATGCGGGTATAACGACAACGAAGGGACCGCTGTAGTTTCGACTTTATATATGGATGACGTTACAGGCAAAGGCCGATAATTTCCGCCTTTTCTTTCATAGTGAATGTGCGTCTAGGAGCCATAGTTATTTTAAAGATTCGTAAACACAGTTGCTACTCAGAATATCATATTAACATCGAGGTATATGTACATTTAACTCCAAAATCACAGACCACCAACCAACATGTCCAAAATGCACACGCTAACCTACCTGCATAGGTAGCTAATATCTATTAACAAAAAGTAAAGGTCCCCACATTTGCTGACCATCTGTGTGGATGTACACAAAAGATAAGAAAGTTTCTTTTATTTTGAAAGACAAAGCGGACGTTAAGACTCCATTATTTAATTCAGAACGCAACAATTAAACTATCTAAACGACAAGTATTGAATAAATATTTACATTTAACTGGGCAGTAATTTTAATTACACACATCTGTAATAAATGATTTATTTTTGAGCATCTCAGATGCAATAAGTAGGTACTAAAGTACTCTCAATAGAAATTAGATATGGTGAAAAAATTCCATGCGAGCAGGACTTGAACCCGCGACCAGGTCTTTATACGACCTTGCTCTATATGAGAGTACTTTAATGATTTATTTTATTACTTTTATTGCTTTATTTGCTTTATTATTATGTCTTAGGGATGAATTATACCTTGTTTGTTGTGATCTGAGTTTCCATTACAAATTGCGATGGAGGATCGTGGTGAATAATGCAAGATTGTGTGGTATTATATAACTTGTTTAAAAAAATAACGAACATTCAATCTAAAGAGATTAGATTCCCCATATTACAGTACTATCGATAGGCCTATCGATAGTATGACTATTTTTCAAGTTCAACTATCGATAGTTCTGCAACGCTAATGCCCAGTAATCAGTAACCTTTTTTTAGTCTGGCAACACTGGCCCCATAACCATAGCCAACTTCAGGATGTTGCTGTCATAATATTCTTTTTTTTTACTGTCAGTTGAACAAAACCTGTCAGGTTATCGGTGCCAATCAATCACCCACAGTGTCATTATAAATTCTAATAAATATAAGGCTTCTGAACTATGTATGTATTTCTGGAAGATTTCTGTGATTTTACTTTACAGTTATAAGTTTACTTATTCTATGTCGTGTATAAAAAATAAAAAAAAATAAAAAGTGTATTGTGTTGGGCGGTGTGCGCAGGGGTCTCCAACTATTTGAAGCGAAGACGGGCAATATCCCTGCGCAGTGCGATTATACACGAACAATTACTTTAGAGAGAGCCGGATGTAGTGCTCAGGATAGAGCCTCGTACTTTTGAAGTACAAGGACCTCTTGTCTAGTAAGCCTTAGGTCCTGGGAGTCATGGGCAGGGTGATATCATTAATACAATATGGTTGGGATAGAATATAGTTTTTATTCCATTTACATTTTATTCCATAAACATACTAGCCGCTGAGGGCGGGCACATGTTATACTAATACCAAAATCTGTTAATTCTTTGCCGCAATAGAAAATTAAAATTAACATAAACCAAATATAGGGTACCTGGCCAGGTCCGTACACAAACGTCTGTGCGCACTTATAACGTTGTCCCGTTCACCATTATGATCCGTTGGGTTCGGGCACTGGTGCTGGTCGCGTCGTCAAAGCGGCACGGCGCTCCTGCAACGCTCCGTTGCATGCGAGATAGTAGACGCTGGCTGGACCTTCCGAGGTTTGCGCTGAGCCACTACAGGGACATCGGATCGAAGGCGGCGATGCGGCCTTTGGAAATAAGGTTAGGATCCGTGTGTTGCGCCTTGGGGTCGCCGACGACGGGGCCTGCGCCGTGGCATGCGGTCCACGGTCCGGGGAAACCGCACCTTCTGGCGATGGGGGGACACTCCAGGAAGCGTCAATTCATATGGCCGGGCGGGCACGTGGATTTCAACAGCTCATGTTCCCGACAACTTCGTGGCGGCGAATATCCCCTGTATCCTTGCGCGTATCGCGGATTTTAAAGCTAAAGGTTAAACTATAGTCCCATGACGGGAAGCCGAGGGCGGCGAAAGTGAAAAAACCCCAAAAATTTAATGATTTTCCTCAAGCCATGTTAGTCGTGGCGCCTACCCAGGAAGAGAGAGAATCGACTCGACTCGATTTGACATTCCATTTTGTCGCGCTCCGTTTCGCTTAATTCGAACGCACATCAAACCAACTTTTAAATATTCTTTAAAAGAACTAATGTTTAAATAAGGTATTTATTCGTTGAATATTATAATAATCTAAGTCGACGATATTAAAGGAGAATAATTAAAATTTTACAACAATCCTACCATGATTTCTTATTTGTTTATGATAAGAAAGGTTTGTTAGGACCCAAGACGGAACGTGTGTCACCAGCTGTCAATGTCAGACGTCCAACTCTGCAGATCTTGTTGACAGTCTAATTTAATCATGGAATGTTTTGTTATGAATGTTTAGTTTTCAATATAATTCCGTAAGTACACAAAATCGCGTCGAGTTATTGCTACCAATGGTTTCGGCGTGACTCAAAGAACGTTTTGATGTGCGGGTCTCCCTGGCTTCTTAATAAGTATTGTAAAAACAACATATGAAGTTTGTGTACCGGTGTGTCACTTTCCCATTCAATTTGTCTGGAAACTAATGGATTTGAATGCCTGCTATTGTGGTGAGTCGAGAGCCTATCATGCAGGTAATATGCCACAGGAATAGTATCCCAATATATCAACTATTTCACCTAAAATGTGACATGCAAGGTAGACCAGTTAGAAGTTCAAAATAATTCTGTAGTTATCACTACAATACCCCCCTTTTCGGCAAAGAGGTTAAGTCGTACTTAGCCGAAACAGCCGGGGTAACCGGAGAAAACATTAGCCTATCCTACGGCAATATATTTCTAAATATAAAACTATCAGCTATATATGAAATTAACTCATGCTATTTCATATATTAAACTAAAATGTATGTTCTAGCGTTCTAAAACTAACTCAATTTATGTTGAGTGTCAGGAATACAGCGTCTGGCCAGACCGCTGCAATTCCCCTTCATTAAAAAAATCGTACTTGGATTTCTAATGAGATAATCGCAAGTAGCATACTAATAATAAAGAATTATCTAAAGTAATATAGTTCTTACTTATGTATAATAAGAAAAACTATTTGAAATTTAATTAAAATATATGTAATCTAGCATTCCTACATAATTTACTAGTTAGTAATTAAATTGTAAACCTAATAAAGTCTTTAAACTAATGGAGAGCTCTCACATAAATTGTCATTTAAAATGTATAGCCGTTGGGCTGACATTGTATAAGGGAAAAAACTTATTTTCCTTTTTTTCTCAAAAATTAAGGAGTATTAATCCATATCCTTATACTTACTCTGGCGCCTAGAGTGTGTAGTTACAAAAGAAATTGGTTTTCATGAAAACGCTTGACAAAAAAATTTCACATGTGAGCCATGTCATATGTGAAAAATGAGGCCTCTAATTGGTTATACCAATCCAAAATAACAAAGTTCAAGATAAGAAAGTTGCTAGCTAGGGGACACACCTTGTGAGACTTTTATTATGTCCTTGACATCATATTTTCCAACTTTACCGGTTTCTATCTCCTGAAGGTCGTAAACAACATCCGAATGCTTCCTGACAACATTACATCACAAAGCGCGGTGCTAGTTTAGCGGAGAAGAAAATGAGCTGAACGACTGGTCATTTGAAGGTATTAACGAATTTGGAATGCCGCCTCTTTTCGGCAACATGCCATCCGTCATTATCTCCCGACCTTTAGCTAACAAAAATGGTGTGTGCCCGGTGGCAACATTAATAATGCTATTCAAAGATAGCTACCACTAAGTAAGTCAGAAAAATATTTCAGTACTTTCTGTTCTGAAGTATTTCGACTACGCCTAAAATCATCACTTCTAAGAAAAAAATCTGTGACGTCTGAGTCACCAGAAAATTTTAAATTCCACGACCTCAAATTGTCCTCCTTTAATATGTGAATAACGCGTTCATCATCTTCCCTAGTCTCCGTAACATAGGTAGTCCTACCCATTGAGTTGGCTTGACGTACTAAACCGGAAGCTCCTAGTTGAGACAATGTGTGTTGTAACGCTTTAAGTGTGGAAGGGCCGGGTGGGTGGGTGTCAATTGCACCTCCCCGTGGTCGTGTATTAACAAATGAGGAAGTAGTAGTGGTAGGTGGTTTGTTTGCCTCCCTACTTACTTCATGATATTGCTCTTCCCTTTCGCCGTCCGACATGTTGACAAAAATGTGAGGTTATATGTGTCAGGGTATGTAATAGGTTATAATAATTGATAAATTTCTAAATAGATACAGGTTACTCCCTGTCAATAAAAATAAATTAGCTCTCAAATTGAGATTAAATAGGAATTATGGCTGAGCGCTATGCTTTTTATTCATAGCGAAGCCCAAATAAAATATTAATTATTATATTATAATATAGTTATAATATTATTTAGTAATATTATAATAATTACTATAAATTGTATTAAATGTATGCTTACAACCCTGTCGCATATAAACCTAACATACACTAAGTATAATAACTTTACAGTCAATGATATCACCAAAATTTCAAAACAACAAATGAGCGAGTTTAAAAAATTTTAAAACTATTTTTTATAAAAAACTGCCACTCTCACAGGACTCCAAGGCTCAAAAATATAGTAGTTCGGGCGCCATTGGCGTGTATAAAAAATAAAAAAAAATAAAAAGTGTATTGTGTTGGGCGGTGTGCGCAGGGGTCTCCAACTATTTGAAGCGAAGACGGGCAATATCCCTGCGCAGTGCGATTATACACGAACAATTACTTTAGAGAGAGCCGGATGTAGTGCTCAGGATAGAGCCTCGTACTTTTGAAGTACAAGGACCTCTTGTCTAGTAAGCCTTAGGTCCTGGGAGTCATGGGCAGGGTGATATCATTAATACAATATGGTTGGGATAGAATATAGCATTTTATTCCATAAACACACTAGCCGCTGAGGGCGGGCACATGTTATACTAATACCAAAATCTGTTAATTCTTTGCCGCAATAGAAAATTAAAATTAACATAAACCAAATATAGGGTACCTGGCCAGGTCCGTACACAAACGTCTGTGCGCACTTATAACGTTGTCCCGTTCACCATTATGATCCGTTGGGTTCGGGCACTGGTGCTGGTCGCGTCGTCAAAGCGGCACGGCGCTCCTGCAACGCTCCGTTGCATGCGAGATAGTAGACGCTGGCTGGACCTTCCGAGGTTTGCGCTGAGCCACTACAGGGACATCGGATCGAAGGCGGCGATGCGGCCTTTGGAAATAAGGTTAGGATCCGTGTGTTGCGCCTTGGGGTCGCCGACGACGGGGCCTGCGCCGTGGCATGCGGTCCACGGTCCGGGGAAACCGCACCTTCTGGCGATGGGGGACACTCCAGGAAGCGTCAATTCATATGGCCGGGCGGGCACGTGGATTTCAACAGCTCATGTTCCCGACAACTTCGTGGCGGCGAATATCCCCTGTATCCTTGCGCGTATCGCGGATTTTAAAGCTAAAGGTTAAACTATAGTCCCATGACGGGAAGCCGAGGGCGGCGAAAGTGAAAAAACCCCAAAAATTTAATGATTTTCCTCAAGCTATGTTAGTCGTGGCGCCTACCCAGGAAGAGAGAGAATCGACTCGACTCGATTTGACATTCCATTTTGTCGCGCTCCGTTTCGCTTAATTCGAACGCACATCAAACCAACTTTTAAATATTCTTTAAAAGAACTAATGTTTAAATAAGGTATTTATTCGTTGAATATTATAATAATCTAAGTCGACGATATTAAAGGAGAATAATTAAAATTTTACAACAATCCTACCATGATTTCTTATTTGTTTATGATAAGAAAGGTTTGTTAGGACCCAAGACGGAACGTGTGTCACCAGCTGTCAATGTCAGACGTCCAACTCTGCAGATCTTGTTGACAGTCTAATTTAATCATGGAATGTTTTGTTATGAATGTTTAGTTTTCAATATAATTCCGTAAGTACACAAAATCGCGTCGAGTTATTGCTACCAATGGTTTCGGCGTGACTCAAAGAACGTTTTGATGTGCGGGTCTCCCTGGCTTCTTAATAAGTATTGTAAAAACAACATATGAAGTTTGTGTACCGGTGTGTCACTTTCCCATTCAATTTGTCTGGAAACTAATGGATTTGAATGCCTGCTATTGTGGTGAGTCGAGAGCCTATCATGCAGGTAATATGCCACAGGAATAGTATCCCAATATATCAACTATTTCACCTAAAATGTGACATGCAAGGTAGACCAGTTAGAAGTTCAAAATAATTCTGTAGTTATCACTACATCTAATATCGAAATATGCAAGTGTTTGTTTAAAAAGTTGTAGGAATTATAAGGTTAGGTCGTCGCGTTTTGTTATTTCTTTGTGCGACGAATCGCGTCACAACGGAAAAAAGTAAAGGTATGTACACACCACAGTCATAATTAGAAGCAGACCTAACATTAAATCGTAGTTATAGTTATACTTTATCTTTGATATGCTGTCTCTTTTTTACCCATGACGTCGTCATATGCGCCATCCTGTTTTTTCCTATATAGCAACATTAACGCAAACATAAACAAATGACGACGCGAAGCACGATTACGATCGGTCGCCATATTGATGAGTGACGCTGTCTATGTTACTCTAACAAATTTGTGCCGAAATACAGTAAAATAATCGTGGGTTTTGCTTCAATAGTTGTTAAAACACAAACTGAAAATGGTGAAGTGCAGTGCGTACAAATGTAACAGTGCAAGTTATAATAAAACTCCTGGATTAAGTTTTCACAGGTAAATATGGATTCTCTTTGTTTACAATGGATTGTTTGTCGCGTCTTGTTTTATTTGCAAATGCTGTTGTGGGTAGAATACTGATTTACAACTATAGTGAACAGGTTCTAATACCTATCAACGTCGTAGCATCGACTATATCGTCTAATCTTTTAGTTTTTGTCAGAAGGTATCTTTATTTGACAGGGCATGTACTAGTAGAATTTAGTAGGCCGAACTCAGTGTGAACATTAATTTTTAATTTATATGTTAGGTATAGGTACCAATATCAGTGTTTTCAATGTATAGAGTGAGGCTATACGGTATTTTTGAAATTAACCAATTTTCCCAAGTGCATTAGACACTGTGTGCATAGGTACCTAAGTATTTTAATAAAATATTACTCATGGGATAAGCCAACTGACTATAGAGACCATATTTGGGATTATTATATAGGATAGTAGTAATAACCATGCTGTGATAATAAACTCTAAGGTTGTTTAACTTGTTATTTAGAAACTATACCTTAAGAGTGTATCACGTCCGCGCGCCCGACCGAGTTTAGGTATTTGATAGACCGCAGCTGGCTGTGTGCAAGTCACACGCACATCGACGTGAGATTGCCGCCAACCCGAAGTAATAAGTGACAGGGATCCGGCAAAGAATTTGTTGGTACCTATATAATTATTTTTTCTTGCTTTACGGTAATGAATACTAAAAATAAAATTACGACCATTTTCTTATGTAAAACATACTTGGCGCGACATGGCAGTAAAATGGACAGGAATGCCGCGACAGAAAATAGCATGACCGTCGTGCCAGGATGCTAAGATGTTAAACATCTGCCTGGCATCCCATGAAGGCCAATTTTTCGGGATGAGGTTTACAAAAATAGTATTTTTGGATCCAAGATGGCGGACAACTTTTTTTTTAATTTTGCAATATGGGTATCGTTTTATAAGTGTTTCAGTGCGCTGATTACGAAAATAACATTTATTTTGGAATCCAAGATGGCGGACAACTTTTTTTTCACGTTTACAATATGGGTATGGTTATATAGGTATTTCGGTGCGCTGATGACAAAAATAACATTTATTTGGAGATACAAGATGGCGGACAATTTTTTTTTTCAAGTTTACAATATGAGTATGGTTATATAGGTATTTCGGTGCGCTGATGACAAAAATAACATTTATTTTGAGATCCAAGATGGCGGACAACTTTTTTTTCAAGTTTACAATATGGGTATGGTTATATAGGTATTTCGGTGCGCTGATGACAAAAATAACATTTATTTTGAGATCCAAGATGGCGGACTATTTTTTTTTTAATTTTGCAATATGGTTAACATGTTGTAGGTTTTTGGGGACGCTGATGACGAAAATAACATTTATTTTGAGATCCAAGATGGCGGACAACTTTTTTTAAATTTTACAATATGGGTATGGTTATATAGGTTTTTGGGGACGCTGATGACGAAAATAACATTTATTTTGAGATCCAAGATGGCGGACAACTTTTTTTAAATTTTACAATATGGGTATGGTTATATAGGTTTTTGGGGACGCTGATGACGAAAATAACATTTATTTTGAGATCCAAGACGGAGAACAGTTTTTTATTTTATTTTACAATATGGGTATCGTTTTATGGGTTTTTGGGGACGCTGATGACCAAAATAACATTTATTTTAAGATCAGCGTCCCCGAAAACCTATTAAACGATACCCATATTGTAAAATAATAAAAAAAATGTCAGCCATCTTGGATCTCAAAATAAATGTTATTTTCGTCATCAGCGTCCCCAAAAACCTATATAACCATACCCATATTGTAAACTTGAAAAAAAAAACTGTTAGCCATCTTGGATCTCAAAATAAATGTTATTTTTGTCATTAGCGCACCGAAAAACCTATAAAAACATACCCATATTGTAAAATTGAAAAAAAGTTGTCCGCCATCTTGGATCTCAAAATAAATGTTATTTTCGTAATCAGCGCACTGAAAAACTTATGAAACGATATAGGTACATATCGCAAAATTAAAAAAAAAAAGTTGTCCGCCATCTTGGATCTTGATTTAGATTTATTTTGATTTTTATGATTTCGATCTATTACGATTTCTATGATTGCGATTTATTACGATTTCTATTTCATCAAAAATTGTCGGCCATCATTTATGAGTATGCAAATGGTACCTATATAAATTTTAAAAAGATTAAAAGTAATAAATATGTAACTCTGATCTACATTACTCTCTGCTGTCTGTGAATACATGAACACGCGAAAATTAAATGCCTCCCGAGCAGCAGAGCGACGTGGATTCCCCTTGACTCTTACCGGCAGACTGATTTTTCGTGGGCTTGGAACTCGTATATATTGAGCAATGGCATTGCCATACAAAAAATGTATGAGGAATTTCTTAGTGAATTGTTACGATATATAATATTTTTTTTGAGTTATTTTTCAAAAATCTAAAACGAGCAACTTGTAGCTAGTTTAATAAACTCGCGATTTAACATTATGTAGAAATTATAATTTGTGTTTTACATAATGATTTCGTTAAAGCCGTGTGAACCTTGTTTTTCGTATTTTCTGAAAGGTATTTACGTAA
Organism: Ephestia elutella; assembly: GCA_018467065.1. Taxonomy (NCBI): domain Eukaryota; kingdom Metazoa; phylum Arthropoda; class Insecta; order Lepidoptera; family Pyralidae; genus Ephestia; species Ephestia elutella. The sequence continues at coordinate 9,584 of JAEMBS010000644.1, forward strand.
AAATAAAAGGCAAAATATTTTTATCTGTCTCGTATAAGTAGTAGCAGTTATTTGAGAAGCCTATAGTACTATTTTTATTATCAATAATGATCTAGTTTTGGCACCAGGGTCAATTCAGTAACGCCTGTTTTGGCTAAAAACGTGTGATGCAGGCTTAAAACATAATGGTATTATGAATGAAAAACACCAGTTATATTTTACATACATATATATATTACATTGTATACAAGTATTCAAACGAAAAGAAAGCTTTGCATTAGCTTTAAACAATTATATTAGTATAGATAATGTTCACGACGGCACTTAGACGGCATACTGAACGGATTTGTTTTTGTATATCTTTGCTGATTTTCTACGGTTCAATAAGTAAAATCTTTAAATGTAAATATAGCCGTTCAGTATATAGGATATTTTTATGTAATAAGTTGATTGAATGTGAATAAAGATACCCTTTTTCATCCTTAGACTAGCGAACTAGGCTAATATAGGTTAAATATGTACTAGTTGTTAAGTATTAAAGAGTATTTCCTTCTGTTGTTTTATTTTAGTTCATATATTTAGGCAAACTAATGATAGAAACAGATAGGTAGAGACCTGAAAAGGTCTGTTTTCACTCATTGTAGACAGCAACTGCACACGATGTTAGCGTAGCGATGAACACGGGCGCTCTGACGCCGCGCCGAATGGCAGGCGTGGGTTTATTAAGAAGGGGTGGGGGGAAAGTTCATATTTATAGTCATTTACTCCGCGCTCGCTTGGAGCCTCCCCTGAGCATCGCCGCGTGACACAACTAGTCCTAGAATGTAGCCTAGAGTAAAATACACTTTGGTTTAAGCTTCTACATGTACCTAGATCTAAGGGTTAAGAGAAAATAAATTTGAAAGCTAGAGGGGTAGGCAGGGACCGCTGGCCAGCTCATTAATTAAAAATGTATAAAAGAACGCGCGGTTTCATACACCACACAGTTTCAATTCAGTGCTCTCCGGGATCCAGAAATAGTGAAAAGTACCTAGTGCCTGGCTAGTGACCCTGCCCTCACCCTGGGGTTTTCATAGTGAATTCAATAGTGCTTTTATTTCTACCCAGTGTTAGTCACCTACTGTAGTCCTAGTGCGACAGTATCTAGTCACACCGCACACCCAAAACGGGAGCGGTAATTAGGCCCTCCCGTACAGATAAGTTGAATAAGTGCCCATGTTATTGGTATGGTTTCAGGTTTCCAAAGAATAATGACCTTAAGAAAATTTGGGTGCAAAACATGAACCGTGGACACTGGCAACCCACCTCAAGCAGTGTTTTGTGTTCAAATCATTTTGAACCACACCTAAAAGATTCTAGTGTATTTTGCACAATACTTCGACCGGGAGCAATCCCAACTTTATTTGAAGAATATTCAGAAGTAAGTGTGATGCATATTATGCATGTTTAATTACTTTGAATACATATTGATTTTTTTTGCATTAACTGTCTCCTTGATTGTACAGAAAGCATTAGTTAAGGCATGTTAAGCCGTGGATCCTCTCATGATTCTATTGGTTAGGTTTCCCTATATGTATAAAGATTGAAGAGGTCAAACGACAGTCCATCCATTGTAATGGTGTTATACCTGGTAGGTATACCAGATCTGTAAAGTTTGGGATCCTCATTAAATCATACCCCAGGCTCTGAACCTTTATACTGAAGATGCAACCGGAAAGAATATGACAGATAACAATAATTGCACTCCAAGTTTCGAACAAAATATAATGGATATTAATGACATTGAAGATTTTGATTGTTTTCTTAATAATATTTTTTCTTCTCCACTTGATGAATATACAGATCATATCACCATTTATATTGCAGGATTTATTGCAAGAAAAGTGATTAAAAATATAAAATGTTCAATTTGCCAGCTGATTGTTATTGGTGAAAAAGAAAATTTCCTATGTTCTTTAATATATAAAAAGGATAGGGGAGGCTTAGTTTATCCATCAGAAGGTGTTATAAAAGTAATCCAATCGAGTGAAAAAATACTTAAGGCATTTCATAATAATATCAACTACAATAGTTTGATAACCTATGTAGCGGATTCAATTAATTATGGTACACTATTTAAATCCGAAGACGTACACCATGATGTAAATCGTGTACATTTATTAGTTATTGTGAAATTTTATGTAGATTTAATTTGTAAATATAGAGCTAAGCAGTCAAAGGACAATGCCGATTCGACTATGAGAAGTGGCGTCTTTTTTTTTTCGCGCGGCCACTAACCGAACTATGTTTTTCTAATAGGTAATAGCATAATAAACAAAACTTAGTATGGCATATATAACTCTAAACTCAGTCCGAACTGAGTTATTGGGGTTAGAAAATGTTAAATATTCAAATGTTTTTGAGGCGATTTTCGTCATATGGGAGCAAGTTCGATAAAAATATGTAACAAAATAATTCTCTTTGGACATTTTTTATTACCACTATAATCCTTTGAGGCCTTACACGCCGTAACTCCCTCCCCCCTCCTGGCAGCTGCACACATTGTTCGACGAGTTTGCAGGTATGGGTGAGTCATTCATCGGTATTTGTGTGAACAATGCAAATCCCAAAACCCCTTCTTCCAATCCCTCTACCCCATCCCTGCTCATCAATGAGTAAGTACATATTGTCTTCTTGCTTTCACAGGCGCAGATTCATATTCTTTTGTCTCTTTCATTACTTACGAGCAATAGATATCGGATTGGTGATTGAATTCCATTTGAAAATCACTCACCGTTCTGGCTTCGTGTAGTTCGTTCGTGTGCGTTCCTAGTTCCTGTATTTTTTTTACTGAATAATCAAACTACGATTTGGCTTGTTTAACTAAATAATTTATTTTTTTTTTTATAACATAGGGCGGCAAACGAGCAAGCGGGTCACCTGATGGTAAGCGATCACCGCTGCCCATGGACTACTGCAACACCAGGGGTATCACAAGAGTGTTGCCGGCCTTTCAAGAAGATGTAGACTCGTTTTTTGAAGGTTCCAATGTCGTATCGGTTCGGGAATACCGAAAAATATAAATATATACGGACAAATCACATAGATTGAGTTAGCCCCAAAGTAAGTTCGGGACTTGTGTTATGGGATACTAACTCAACGATACTATATTTTATGACAAATACATATATAGATAAACATCCAAGACCCAGGCCAATCTGAAAAAGATCATTTTCCATCTTGACCTGACCGGGGATCGAACCCGGGACCTCCGGTGTGGCAGTCTGGCGTGTTAACCGTTAGGCCACAGAGGTCGTCAAAACTGACTCCGATATAGATATCTTACCTAACAGAATTGGCTTGTTTACTGGACCTTCTGATTTGTGTAGTGAAGCATTATTGTGCGTGCTGTTTTAATATAAATACAGTGGAATATGGATCGAAGACAGTGCATTTCTTGTCTTCGAAGTATAAGTCGAAGCAATAACAGTGTAAGAAGATCCTACCCTTTGACTACGCAGCACTTCCAGCAACATCCATTTCTGATTGATTATTTGGCTGAAGTTAGAAATATTATTGAGGTATGTAAACATTATATCAAAATGTTTTACGAATACTTTCATTCTTTTTCACACTCTTTAATCATGTTTTTAAAATAAGTACAATTTCATAATGTTAATAGGACAAAAGAGAGGAAGCATTAAGATATTTTGTGTTCTAATTACCGGTTTAAATTCCACTGTATAATTCCAAATGCCACCAAAAGTTTTTAGTAAAAACCAAGATGTTCAATCCGTAGCTGACGAACCAAGAAGATCTCAGCCCGATCCTGAGCCAGCGGATAGTGACCGTGAGATTGCTGACATCGAATCCGTACCTGACAGCTCTGAACGAGAACAAATGGTGCCAGTGGGACAGGTACTACCAGTCCGAAATGTTTTGAGCTTTCCTATACAAGGATTTTCAAGAGCTCCTTTCAATACGAGAACTTGTATATTTCAATATTGTGAAAACAGTAACTTGGTTATAATAAATAGACAAGAATAGACAAGAATTTGAGATCTATAATTCTACAAGAGAATAGCTTTTATATACCGCAAGGCGTACGCATACGCGTACGCCTAGGTTTGATCCAGTATGGATTGATATTTCACTTGTTGTCCGTCACGTATATAATACGTTTTCACCTAAACAGGTCAGCGATATGTTAGATGCAAACAAATCAAGAATGGTTACGCTGTGTCGATGGGTGGTTGAAACGATGAATGGACGCTTAAAAAATCAATTTAAACTGTTGAGATATACAACTAATAACAGAGGTCATTTATTTTTAGAAATAAAAATAGCAGGGGCTTTGCTTAATGCCTTTGGCCGCCCTCTAACAGACCACAGATTGGTTGATGATATTTTAAATGCAATAAGAGAAACTATAAATAATGAAAATCACCTCGCAGACTACATTATTCATAAAAATATGAACGCTAGAAGAACTATATTCATGACAATAACAGCAACAGTTCTCAATCACATAACAAATGACTTTCCCATTCTTAGCATGGACGAGTTAATTATATATGCATTAGGAACATACCAAATAAAGCAAGCTCGTAGTTACTACGGCGAGCATGTTAAGAACGATGAAGGAACATACAAAATAGAAGTATGCAGAGATAACGACTTAGAGGGCTTGGATGATTTCAGTATTACAGCTATAAATCCATGGTTGCTGAGGGCGCGAATACAATCGAGACATAGACAGTCTCGTATTTATTACACGTATACAAGGTACAAGGGGTATGAGAGGCAGACAAGCCATATACGGTCATTACTGCAGTTGCATCGTCGGCAAACGAACCCTTGGCTGTTGTTCTCACGTCATGTCAGTATTATGGTATTTAGGATGGGGTACTTAATTCCTCCCGCGACCTTATTAGATAACATCATAATACGCCATGATGTAGAGAATGAGGCTGAGGAGTAGTGTATAGAGAACCGGATATGTTTCAAGGAACCGGGATTTTCGGTACCGGACTATGCTGGAACCGGGATTCCCGGGATTTTCGGTACTTTCAATTTTCTTTCAACAATATTTTTTTTTTTTATAATTAATGACTAATTAACAATCAGCCTTTAGCAACAGTTAAACTTAGTATTCATTAATTATCCATTTAAAACCAGACTATAATTGAAGTATGAACCCTCAGCTACAATAAAATTACAAATAATATTAAAAACAAATATATTCAATTAATACAATAATCAAAAAAATCCAGCAATCACAGATAAACTATTTGGTCTTTTTGAAAGATTTTTTTTCTTTGTAATATATGTCCTTAAAAAGATCAACGTGTCAAAAGTTACATCACTTAAACGCCATCTAATTTCAACAATCAAGAAAAAAAAACACTCAGAAATTGACCATAAACTTGTTATAAATGTCACCAACGATCGCCTCCATTCTCGAAAAGAGCCACCTCGATCTAACATCAGTCCTTCCGAATCTTTTGGATTTCTGTTCCTGCACTCACCGCGCATAGCGTCAGTGATGCCAATTGCAATATATTTATACGGATTAATCCGTATAAGCTATGAGGGTATAAATTTCAGTTGATTACAAAAACTAACAATGAGTTCTATGCTGTTTTTAATTATGTCAATTTACGATTTGAATAGTAGTTTGACCTCATTTCTATCCTCGGGCAAGATTGTGGTCAACAGCAAACCCATCTTTAGTCCTAACTAATATTATGAAAGTGAAAGTGAGTTTGTTTGTTTGTTTGTTACCTCTTTACGATTTATCTACTGAACTAATCTTTCTGAAATTTTGCATACACATAGTTAGAAGTACGGAGATGGACATAGGGTACCTTTCATCCCGGGAAAAGGTCCGGTTCCCGTGGGAAAATCACGCGGGCGAAGCCGCGGGCGAAAGCTAGTAAAAAATAAAAAATCCCGAAAGTACCGAAAATCCCGGTTCTTGTATTTTAATTCCCGGTTCTATAACCGGGAAATCCCGGGATTTTCAGTACCGGGATTTCCCGGTTCTATACACTACTGAGGAGTCTAGCGGCGATGAATTTTAATTTCAAACAAAAACTGCCTTTTATATTATTAAATCGTTTTTTGTTAACACGTTATTTTTATATTGCAGTTTAAAAATTGTTGAACTTGATCTCATATGAAAAATATTTGTGTATCTATATGTACCCAAAAAAGAAACATTGGTTTGAATTCAAAGTAAGCATTATTATTGTAAACGCTTCTACGGTTTTTCTATTTTATAAGACAGGCATTGTAATTACTACATTCATTGTATTGTAAAACAGAACTGTATTATTTTTATAACAGCAGTGAAATATGAAATAAAATCATTGAATATATTATTGTATTTGTATTTTAATCTTTTATAAACCAACCAAAAGAAACCAACCGCCGAACAAGCCGATGGATGACTCACCAATACCAAACTCGCTGAACAAGGTGGGCAGCTGTCAGGAGTTACAGTGGGGGGGGAGGCTCAAAGGATTATAGTGGTAATAAAAAATGTCCAAAGATAATTTTTCTGTTACATATTTTTATTGAACTTGCTCCCATATGATGAAAATCGCCTCAAAAACATTTGAATATTTAACATTTTCTAACCCCAATAACTCAGTTCGGACTGAGTTTAGAGTTATATATGCCATACTAAGTTTTGTTTATTATGTTATTACCTATTAGAAAAACAGGGTTTGGTTAGTGGCCGCGCGAAAAAAAAAAGACGCCAAAAACCGGCATTGGCCTTTGACTGACAGAAATTATTTGAAGAAAACAATATTGTTTAAAAATAAATAATTAAGAAATAACTATTCAGTGATATTATTTACATATTTTCCTTTAACTTTCCCTATTGTTTGGATTTAAGCAGCATTTTTCTTTTTCATAATTCTTTTCAAGTTATACCTACCTGATTAACTAATCGATCAATTACTCAATACCACACCACCACCATGATGGCGGACTGCCAAAGACATTTCTATATAAAGTACTAACAAAATATAATCTATTTTAAAGGTGGAATCCGTTCCTATACTGATCAACTTTCGAAGAAATAAATAGTAAAACGAAAAAAAATTGTTCTACTCTTAATATATACATATATACGTTTATATGGGAGATCAAATTATTTTTCATATTCCTTTATATTTTCCATGGGGAAAGTTGATGATAGCGGTGTAGTCAAGTAGTACCACTTATATTAATTCTGTGGTAGTACTTACCCCTTCCAATATCTTTATACTTACCTACGTACATACATAATTACATTTAATAAAAATAAAATTTATATTACGCCCTAGTTCGGCCCTGTCCAAGTGACATTTGTGTATGCGTGAAAATCGGCGTCACTTGATATCTGTTATATATTAAAACTATAAATAGAAAATGTCCCGCAAGTCATTGCCCCGCGGAAGCGTGCCCAGAAGGCTGGCAGCATTGCCACGTTAGATGGCAATGCTTATT
>JAEMBS010000645.1:0-17000 GCA_018467065.1 Ephestia elutella
GGATATTTTTTGTAACTTCTAAAATTTACATTTTCTATGATAGGTATATTGACTGAATAGGTAGGTATCACGATATATCTTATATCATAATAATAAAAAAATATTTATTCAAATATGTAAGAAAAATCGATGGGTGTGCACCATCCCATGTAATTACATGATAGTCATAGGTGTACAAGTATAGTTCTTACATTTCAGTGTAAAAGATATACTACTTAGGGATAAATGGGTAAATATTGCTTGGGTTTTTACCAGGTTGGCGCCCATCTCTAACGAGTTTACGACTGCAACATCGGTGGGAATCGTAAAATCGGGACTTGTTCGTAATCTCCATAATAATGTCATAAAGTCAGTACCAATTCGGAAAGCTTTGTTTGTGGAAACTAAGGCATTGGAAAGTTACGGTATTTTTCAGCACGTGAGAGAGGTGGGAAAGAAATTGTTTTTTTTCTTTTTGTGTTTGTTAGCGACAGTACGCTGTGCAGTGTATTGTGGTGCTGTGCTACAAGGTATACCTGCGATAATGCAGATAATATAGCCCACAAGTATATATACGAGTGAAAGAGCAACACGGACTTCTACGTGCTGAGGTCCTTGATGCTCGAAGATACGAGTACTTTTGATATTAACGGACCGCGCTTTTTTTATAACATAGGGCGGCAAACGAGCATGCGGGTCACCTGATGGTAAGTAATCACCGCTGCCCATGGACAACCACAACACCACACGGAAAGAAATGATTTAGCTATGGTATCTAAACTCGCTTTGCTGATATTTCCTTTGCTGCGGCTTACAATATCTTAGCAACTGTAACAAAGTCTTCTCTATAGCAACTAAAACCCGTTAGCTACCTTTACTAACGATATTTAGCTAAAAGAGTTTCAAATAATTAGCTTCCGCTGCTAATTGATTAGCAACTTAAGCTAATTTGTTTACCCGTATCAACAAAATTTTATTAGTCATTGCTGTTAGCTGTAACTGCTAATAATTCTTAGCTCTAGTGGACAAAAACTTTGTCACTATTGCTAATTGTACATGTATCAGGCAGCAAAATCATGTCTTTGTTGCATTTGATAAAAACATTGTGCAAACACGGACAACAGTTTTGCACCAATTGTTAACTTCATTATTACATTTATCTACTCCGCAACTAATAAAAAAAAATCGATGTTGCTAAAAACCTTAGTTATACTACCGCATTTTTTATGCAATGAACAACAATAATATATTAGCAGTAGTAACAAATCAAACTTATGTAAGGCTGCTAAGAATATTATGTAGCTGTGACTAACTTCTTAAAAAACTTTAGCAAATATTCTTTGGTGCAATTACCAAGCAATCTTTTGTTAATGTTGCAAAAAACCTTAGTCATACCATCGATTTTTTTATGCAACACACAGCAATAATATATTAGAAGTAGTAGTAAATCAGACTTCTGTGAAGCTGCTAAAAATATTTAGTAGCTGTGACTAACTTTTTGAAAAACTTTAGCAAATATTCTTTGTTGCAATTACCAAGCAATGTTTTGTTAATGTTGCAAAAAACCTTAGTCATACCATCGAATTTTCTATGCAACAAACAGCAATAATATATTAGAAGTAGTAGTAAATCAAACTTATGTGAAGCTGCTAAAAATGTTTAGTAGCTGTGACTAACTTTTTGAAAAACTTTAGCAAATATTCTTTGTTGCAATTACCAAGCAATGTTTTGTTAATGTTACAAAAAACCTTAGTCATACCATCGATTTTTTTATGCAACACACAGGAATAATATATTAGAAGTAGTAGTAAATCAGACTTCTCTGAAGCTGCTAAAAATATTTAGTAGCTGTGACTAACTTTTTGAAAAACTTTAGCAAATATTCTTTGTTGCAATTACCAAGCAATGTTTTGTTAATGTTGCAAAAAACCTTAGTCATACCATCGAATTTTCTATGCAACAAACAGCAATAATATATTAGAAGTAGTAGTAAATCAAACTTATGTGAAGCTGCTAAAAATGTTTAGTAGCTGTGACTAACTTTTTGAAAAACTTTAGCAAATATTCTTTGTTGCAATTACCAAGCAATGTTTTGTTAATGTTACAAAAAACCTTAGTCATACCATCGATTTTTTTATGCAACACACAGGAATAATATATTAGAAGTAGTAGTAAATCAGACTTCTCTGAAGCTGCTAAAAATATTTAGTAGCTGTGACTAACTTTTTGAAAAACTTTAGCAAATATTCTTTGTTGCAATTACAAAGCAATCTTTTGTTAATTTTGCAAAAAGCCTTAGTCATACCATCGAATTTTCTATGCAACAAACAGCAATAATATATTAGAAGTAGTAGTAAATCAGACTTCTGTGAAGCTGCTAAAAATATTTAGTAAGTAGCTGTGACTAACGTTTTGAAAAACTTTAGCAAATATTCTTTGTTGCAATTACTTACCAAGCAATCATTTGCTAATGTTGAAGAAAACCTTAAGTCATAAAACGTAATTTCCTATGCAACAAACAGCAATAATATATTAGAAGTAGTAGTAAATCAGGCTTTTGTGAAACTACTAAGAACATTTTGTAGCTGTGCCTAATTTACTTGCTCATTCCCAACTCACTCGAATGAGTAGTATCTCAATACCTGTTCCCTTCTCTCAAAATCTATTAGGTATAATATAATAGCATATAGTATATAACTCATAGCACAACAATATTGCGCACCATACACACGTTCACACTGTACTTACTGTGCGATATATTATTGGCTTACTAAAAAGCTATAAATTGGTACGATACGCTCAATGCGCTGTGCTATATCGCTGTGCCCTCTCCCCGCCCGTCCCGCAAGCGACACGAGCCCGCGCAAGCGACACGTTTGGACATGATTCTGTTGTTTTCTTTTGATTTGAGCCCCGCCATTACTTTTAAATGCTTGCGATAATATCGCGATGTGAACGCCATGCTATATAGAATAGCATTGCGTCATTCTTTGCTATACTATAGAGCACAATATAAAAGCTAAGTAGTCTGAACTCAGCTTTAAAGTTTCGGAGATGCCGTCAAAATATTGTAGGTAGGTACCTATTGCAAAAGGATGTAACCAAATCGATTTTCATAACAAGACCAAAAAATACACTTTTTTATGCTGCGAGCGGCTTAGCGATCATTGTTGTACATAGGTACCTACCTACTAGCGTTGCAGGACTTCAATAGTATTGCAAACTATTGGCTATCGATAGTATGACTATTTTTCAAGGTCAACTATCGATAGTCAAACTATTGATAGGCCTATCGATAGTATTGATACTATCAATATTATCGATAGTATCGATAGCCAATAGTTTGCAATACTATTGATGATAACCAAAACTATCGATACTATACGATTTTCGATTTCTAATCAATACTATCGATAGTATTGATTAGAAAACATCAATAGTATTGCAAACTATTGGCTATCGATACTATTGGCAGTATCAATACTATCGATAGGCCTATCGATAGTGTTACTATTTTTCAAGGTCACAATACTATTGACAATACTATTGATATTCAACACTATTGCTGCAACACTACTACCTACCTACTACACACAATTCAATTATATTAGGTAGGTACTCGACTAGGTGCCTATGTTGGTTCAATTCAACATACACCAAGTAGGGTTATACCCCCGGTAGTCAGCCCCGCTCCAGTGCTCAGCCTTTAGAGGCTTTATTATAGTATAAATAGTGTTAAAACTTATTTACATCATTGAAATAACGTTTGACTGAATCTATGCCCCCTTATTGGTTAATATTGAACCTACGAACCAATAGAATGATAGGTTTTTGAGCTGTATTCGTTAATTTTCACTGCCACCAACGACAAGACAGGACGCGTCCATTTTGCTATTTTTTCCCCGAGGATACGCGTTCGAGTGTTCGGTCAGTTTTTCAATGAATCTGTTGTAACTTCTATTAAATTCTTATGTTATGATGTTATATAATGTATATTCTATGATAAAATTAAGCATTAGAGGCATTTGTTTATAGCGTTTATATTTAGGGGGCCGACTAGTGGGTTCTGATTTTTTGGGGTTTCTCCCAGCCGTATGGGGCTGACTACTGGTTTTTTAACGATTGAAAATTAAATAAACAAGCTTTATGATAAAAGCATTTGTTTTTATTTAAAGCTTTTATTTTTTGAAATATGGTTGAATCAAATTCAGATTTTCACTAAAAGGCTGGCTACTGGGTGCTTTACCCTACCTACCTACATTTTTATTTCAACCCGTAGGTACCTACCTATGCAGAGTAGATATCTAATATCGTCAGAATTGTACATGTTTTGTACATGATGTCATTCTATACCAGCTTCTAAACGTGTGCAGTCGTTAATACATACCTAGTTACCTTACCTTGAATTTTCCCATATTTTTGATGCCAAGCATGCATCGAATGATTTTAGTCTAATCTAGATGTCATGTCATTGATTGATGCCACGCCACGGTTCAAAAGTTATCAGTTTACCTATCTAGAGTGCGTTTCGTCCTCAGGTTTCGTCAAATAGTTCATTTCCGTCATGTTGGCAGTAAAACTGATAATATAGTAACTAGCTGTTACAGTGGCTTTTTACGAGTTTTGGCTTAGGACGTTCACATAGTCATCTTTCACGACAATCCTGGCTATTAAAAGTATCTACCTTTAGGTTAATCCCTGAGGTTAATCCACAATAATACCTATAAAAAGTTTTACCACCAACATGACGCCAGAGGACGCCAAAAGAGACGAACGAAGTACGAATGAAACGCACTCATATATCAACAACCGCCAGTCGCTAGCACAAAAAATGTTTAAAGTAGATATTTGAATGGATTAAACCCGAATGTTTTAGTTACGCCAACGAATATCATATTCGTCACAGTAGCTAAAATGCATTTTGCTGTTACGACAAATATTTTCGCGTTTTACGCGGGAAAAGCAACGTAGCAAGTGTTGCCAAATATAAAAGCCGGTACCTTTTTCCATAAAGGACGGGGTTTTAAATTTTATTTTACTCTGTCGGCATGTTAAGGTAAAATACAACCTATAAAAAATAAATTTTAAAGTACCTACCTACGTAGTTATCCGACTTTAAAAAAAGTAAACAAAATAAGCTCTTTTTAGGGTTTCGTAGTACAACAAGGAACCCTTATAGTTTCGTCATGTCTGTCCGTCTGTCTGTACGCGGCCAAGCTCCGAGTTTTAGTAGTTAAGAGCTGTTTTTTTTTTTAATGTTCCTTTCTTTCTAAGGGGCCCGACACGCATTGGGCCGGTTTTCTTATACATATATATTTTTAGCCAAATTGAAAGCCAGGATTTTATATGACGTAGAGATGGGTTTTCAACCCAGTAAATACTTAAAATGTATAAATACGTTTTCAACCAAGTATTATCGTGAACCACGGTTTAAAATTTTTGCCATAAATAATTAACATTATTTGTTTCTTTTCTTCCTATTATTATTTCTGGTGGGGAATAAGTTCTTTCGAATTTGTATGAAGACTTTATCCGTTTATAGTGTCACGACTTTATGTGTTAAATTTCTTTGTGAGACTGCTTCATTATAACTGACAGAAATATATTAAATTGTATCACGCATATGCATTTATCACGGCAATTCAAAAAGCTAAGCTAGCAACACTAGCCCCATACCATCATTCGTTCGTATGCCGCCCGCCGCGCTTCGCCCGCCAACCAATTCCAAACTCAATCAACTCAATGTGACTTGAATCTTGATTAAATAAAATCAAATTGATTTAGTTACCTGGTGCGGGCAGTGAGTAGTGCATAGAGCAGTTTTGTGTAAAAAAGTAAGTAGGAAGTACCTACCTATTGATAGTGTGTATTTACAATAAATAAAGATGGACCAACCAAGTGATATTTCAAAGCTCCTCGAGAGTTGGGGCTACAATCAACAAATAATTGAAAAATTCAAAGGTTAGTAACTACCTACTTGTACCGTAAGCTAGTTAATGTACTTTTTCTATTTCCCCGTATTATGGCGACCACAAGCAAGCCTTATGCCTGTTTAGGTACCTACACGATACCTATAAGCACATATAGGTACTCAGGGCAAAAAACTAGTCCAAAATTATAGCAAAATGTATGAGATAAAAACCATACCAATTATTGTAATTTTCTTCCGCTTATGCATAGCTTGAGTGTCTGCCAGAGAATCACTCGTCACTTGTTATTGTCACTATTAAAAACCAATTAAATGACAAACTCTGTGGCCTAGTGGTCATGATTAGAGGCTACCACACCGAGGTACTGGGTTCGATCCCTGGTCAGTCTAGATGGAAAATGATCTTTTTACCGGTATGTTTATCCATACTTATGTCATCATCATTAGAGTGTATCTCTATCTATCTATCGGGGCCCTGGGTTCCAAAGCAGGATCCCAGGTGAGAATGTAACCTGAAACATGCTGAGATGACAGAAACGTAAACAGTTTTCACAGTACTTGCAAAATAAGTACCTAGATTTTGTGTTTATCTGCTGTATTGTTGAAGTTCCTAACAAACAGACACAAAAATTTCCTCTTTATATTATAGTCTAAATATAATTACTTACAATTATCTTTTTTTTAGATGAAGGGATAGAAGTTTCCCACTTGCATATAATAACAGAATATTCACTTGAAAAAACTATTTCCCAAGATTGGGGAGCGAATTACTTTCATGCAAAAAATTAAATCTTTGGAACACCAGGTAAAACTTTGTTCACTAATACATAAATAATATTTTCTTCCTCCTAGTATCTAGGTACCTATATACTTATACTTATGTACTTAAGATATTATAAAGCTGAAGAGCTTGTTTGTTTGTTTGAACCGCTAATCTCAGAAACTACTAGACTAAATTTTAAGAAAAAATTCACTGTTGGATAGGTACGTTATCCCTGAGTTCTATAGACTATATTTCCATACAGTTTTGCCCATTTTCCTTTGGATACAGGATTTTTTTAATATAAGACATTTTTTTTCCAAAACCAACCAAAATTCATTGTGTATACTGTACTTACCTAATGTGTTTTTGAATAGGAAACACCAGCTAAAAGGAGAAAAATGTCATGTGATTCAGAAACTACCAGTAAGGCGTCAACATTGTCAGTCATGACCAATTTTTCATCTAACAATATGTTGGTAAGTATGTCATAGCATATTTGTAAATGTATTTATGTTACGGGCAACTTGAGAAGTCCAGTCCCTATGAATAGTGATCAGCCTGTATAATGCCCATGTCACATGGGCAATTTAATTATAATTTAATGGACCGATCTAAGTAATTAAAGTAATAAAATTTATTAAATAGCCCGATGCTCTTGACCTTTCATAATCTCTCTCTCAGCCTAAAGACGTCCACTGCTGGACAAAGGCCTCCCCCAAGGATTTTATCCATGGGGGGGTTTTGCCGTAATCGCCACGCTTGGCAGGCGGGTTGGCGATCGCAGTGTGATGGCATAGTACGCGGAAAGATGCTGCTGCCCATCCTCCGGTGTTGGCCTTATACTTAATACGGCCTTGTTAATCACGTTGCCCGTAACAATACAAGTTATGTTTCCTATTTTTTTAAGTTTCAGAGTCGATGGAAAATAGAATCCTACTATCCCACTTATATTATAAACGCGAAAGTTGTGAAAGGATGTGACTTTGTGAATTTGTAAGGATGTTTGATACTCAATCAAGCAAAATCTACTGGACGGATTATGATGAAATTTGGTATTCGGGTAGAAAAATGCTGGGAATGGCACAAAGGGTACTTTTTATCCCGAAATTCCCACGGGAGCGAAGCCCGAAGGCGCAGCTAGTATGATAATAAAACAATGTACACATATACTTAATTTTTTTTTCAGACACTTGAAGAAATATTTAATGGGCCAGATGGCAAGATGATTTTATCGTATTATACAACAGAAAAAAACTAAATGACTATTACAGACAAAAGCTGGCAGATGAAATTATAAAAGCAGAGTTAAAACATGATATTGAAAAAAGGTTTGTAGATTTATTTATATACTAACTAGCTTTTGCCCGCGGCTTCGCTCGCGTGAACTATAGGTAGGTAGGTAGGTATTTTCCCTGGTTTATAATGTCGCATAATGTCAAGGCAATTAAGCGAGCTACCACATGCAAGCAATTTATATCATCTTAAATTCATTAAAGAAAGTTGTGTAACTACGATTGAGAAGATACCCACCATGTGTTACAAACTAAAGAATTGGTATTTTTTTACAGTTTTGCAAATAGTATTATTGAATACTGGTCTGACCATATAATCAACTACTTCAAAGAAGAATCTTATGTAAGAGCAAAATGATATAAAGAGTTGTATGCTTCTTTATTAAATAGCAGTAAATTAGCTTTAAAATAAATAAATAAAATAAAATATCGTATCAGACAGTCCCGGTATACCTTCATTGTATGATGCAACAAATCGTAATCTATCTCACTCAGACAAGTTTATTTCGCATTTGTAATATTAGTAGGGCTCTTTAGTCGATTCAGGCTGCTCTAAATTAATCGTGTGGGATGATTTGCATAAATCATTAAATTTATTATTTTTGATCTTTAGACGATTTATTCCACTTCAGAAAAAAAAAATGTTTTTTAATTCATCCCACGGGATGAATTAGAGCGGCTTGAATCGACTTAAGAGCCATTTATAGGCAACAACTAGGTATACTTACATAATAATCATGACTTTATCCCCTACCGGAGTAGACAGAGCAATAGCAGATTCATCATTTAAAAATTAAAATTAGTTTTATTTTATCCTTTTGAATATAATTTGAATATAATTTAACGGTTTGTAAAGACTGCGCTAAGCTACCTTACCTAATTTCCTATACCTAGACCAGATAAAGTCAGCGGCCTCTCAGGCCGCTTCGTCACCAATTACATTACAAAAAGACCATGTCACCAGTTAAAGGCTAGGGAATATAAGAAAATTAAAATTTATCATCTGAAGTTGCCTTATTTACAAACTTCGTAGTTTATGTAGTTTTTAAATTCGAAAAAGTATTGCGTTGTAGAATGTAATATAAACATTGTAGAAGTTGTAGTTTAGAGTACTACCTAACTTATGATTTTCAAATGAATACTTAAGCAGGAAATTTTGATTTTAGGAGGTTTGGGCAGGATGTACGAAGGGCAGAAACAGAGACTCTGCAGCTGGTCGTGGCATTCTTTTAAATAGATATTACAACTTAAGGAGAAAGCTCTTGAAAGTGGGAGCAATCTCAAAAAAAGTATTACAGTAGTTCAAGACGGAATCGAAAAACTCACCGATGACGAGACAGGTATCATCATCAATGTTATGTGTAGTTAAATGATAATGAATGTTACATAATTAAACCATGATATAACCTCCAAACTTTGTCTTTATATAACACATTATTTGTGTGTTTGTCTGTAGAAGAGGAGCATGACGACTTGATACGCTGGCTACAAAATACCAGAACAGTAAATCTTGTCATTGAAAACTGGGAACGCACAACATCAAAAAGGTTGTTAATGTTGAAAGGATCAATGGAAATCCACAAATACATGGACAATTTTCCAGCTCTCAAATGTTCTGACGGCTATAGATTGGTAATTAACAACTATTTACTTATTAACTCTATTCGACATTACTTAGATGTTGGGCCGAACGCAAAGCAGAGCATGCTTAAGATTTTTTTTTGTTTAAGTATGGAAGTTGGTACTCCATATCTACTTCTCCCATGCTCGGGGACAAAATTCAAAATACAAGATGGATGATACAAATTACATAGGTAGTTTTAATTACAGGATGTTTATGAAGCATAATTATTCTTCTTATAGCACTTTTCTCATTTTGTTCCTGACTATTAGTAGTGTAGTTTTACTGAATGCTTAATGTCTATTACATCTCTATTACATTTCCCACAGCTAGAAATGGATTTTGGTAATCTGTATCCTGACGCTGCAATGCAAATATATAGCGAGTGGCCGACGTTGTCGTCTTTTATAATAAGTAAAGTTCCAGTAAAAGAACAGAATGCAATAAACGACTGCTGTACATCAGGTTAGTTATAAATTGTGAAACCGCACTAGAGGAACACTAGAATTTTGAAGTAAATGCATCAGGTGATTTTGTTCTTTTTATTTGCAGATGGGAAAAAAATCAAAACTCTGAGAGCCCTTCCATTGTTATTTCCAATTAAAAATATTGTAATGAAGAAAAAACACAATGGAGGCCATCAAGATTGGAAACAAAAGATAGCTTTATTCAATATGTTAAAGTAAGTAGTTTAACAAAATAAATTCATTAATACCTAATTATTCTGAGGTTTTCATCAGGCATGTCTTACAAATGTTTTTAAATTTTTCAGTCTGCCACTGAAGTCCTGCCAACCAACCTGCATAATAAGGAAAACTGTTTTCAACGGGGCCTTCCGCTTGGTCCTCAATTGTTTGCAGTATCACCGGACGAAGACAACATCACTGAGTGTTTCTTGATCATAAATGATACAATGTATAATATAGACAGCCCTCTTAAAGCCTTCGACATCTTCTTTAAACTATTTCATGCTTTAAATTGTTGTTATCCCAAACAAACTGAAAGGGAATTGTATTTTCTGCAAAGGGCCGTCTACAATATACAATGTCATTCAGATAAACAAATACGTGACTCTAAAACCGAAGGATTAATCAACGAATATAATAGATATAAGCCTGTCTAAAGTGTCTAATAACTAATAATATGTATAATTGGGAATAGCCGCGCCATGGACAGGAATAATCCCTCAATTATATTGTTTTATATACAGTTATATGAGTATTAAATAGAATAGCGAATAATAAATTTTAAAAATATTTTTGAGTTACCTACAACAAGTGTATTTGTTTGTTTACAGATGAGTAATGTTTCTGTGAAATGTTTTGTTCGCGACTGTCAGGATTCTTTTGTGAGTATTGCTGCTTTACGTGTGCATGCTTCTATTAAACATCCAGTCTGTAACATATACTGTTGCAATGTCAATGCTAACTGTGCTAGAAAATTTGATAAATGGGATTCTTACTTAAAACATTTGTTAAGGCAGCATAATGTTCCAAATCATTTTCAATCGCCAAATACTAAAATTCTTTGTGAGAACAATGTTATTAATGTTCCGTCATTTGAAAGCCCACATCATGTTATTCAAATAGATTCTAGAGATGATTTCGATGTAAGTAAATTTAACTGCAACTTAAAAAAATGCTACCAATTTTGTTGCTAAATTGTATAGCAAACCTGGTTTACCTCGGAACCACGTAGATGACGTTATAAAAGATGTAACATCATTTCTTTCCGAGACTTTCGCTCCAAGTAATTGGTCTAAAATTATAAAAGCATTACAACTGTCTCAATTAAAGCCCGATGTTGTCGACGCCGTTGAAAATATATTTAGAGCTATAGCAAATCCATTTTCAGAATTGTCAAGTGAATATCTAAGAATGAAACATTTTCAATCTACTGGTGATTACATTCCTCCTGAAACTTATATTATTGATAGTAGGATCGAACGAACAGTTACTGGCGGTGTTGTCAAAGGTAAAATGCAAAATGTTACTGGTCAATTTATACCTCTTAGGAAAACATTAAAAAAATTTTTTGAATTACCGGACGCCTTATGTGCCACATTAAAATATATTAGTGAATTACAGTCATCTGATGTTATATCCAATATAATTCAGTGTCAAAAGTGGATAACGACAATAACCCAATTTTACAGCCAAAGTGATATAGTTATGCCCATTATCTTATATTATGATGATTGGGAACCAAATAATGCCCTTGGACCCCACAGTGAAAAAATTGGTTGTGTCTATGCTAACTTGCCCGCACTTCCAGAAGAATGTCAATCTAAGCTTGAAAACATATTTGAAGTCTTAATTTTCAATGCCGATGACAGAAAAGCTTATGGAAACAAAAAAACATTTCGTCCTCTTGTCGAAGAACTTAAATACTTGGAAACAGAGGGAATACTTATAAATACACCACAGGGGAATAAAAAGGTATATTTTCCAACAGTCTTGCTTATTGGCGACAACCTTGGAGTCAATGGTATGTGCGGTTTTGTGGAATGTTTTTCCGCGACATATATGTGTCGTTTCTGTAAAGCCACTAAACAGATGACGGAAAGTATGATTGTTGAAGACTCGGCGTGTCTTCGCGATTCGGTCAATTATGCTAATGATGTCGCCTTAAATGATTTTAGAAAAACTGGTATTAAGGAGGAATTTGTATTCAAGGATGTTAAAAGTTTGGGCTTTGATATTCCCAATGCTTTTGCAGTTGACTGTATGCATGATGGTCCTGAAGGCGTAGCCCACTATACGATGATTCCTATATTAAATCATTTACTTGATTTAGACCCTCTTATACTGGAAACACTTAATTGTCGTATGTACATGTTTGATTATGGCCAAGATGTCAATAATAAGCCACCCTCTATCACACGCGAAAACTTGAACAAGAAGAAATTAAAGATGACTGCTTCTGAGATGACTGTATTTGTCAGATATTTTGGATTGTTCGTAGGTGATATGATATCTGAAAATGATGAATATTGGCATTTGTACTTACATCTTCATGATATGTTCAGTATTTTTCAATGTAGACACCTTACAGTTGATATTGTCCCGATTCTACAAAATATTGTCTCCGAACATAATCGTCTGTACATGAAACTCACTGGCGAGCCCTTGAAACCAAAACATCACTTTCTGTTGCACTACCCTCGTCTTTTTCTTATAAATGGACCATTTGCACCAATATCTTCAATGCGTAATGAAGGAAAACACAAAGAATTAAAAAGTTATACAAACGTTTGTATGTCTCGAAGGAATGTACTTTATTCATTAGCAGTCAAAAGACAGATTGCACATTGTTACAGATTTATTTTAGGAGAGACTATACTTCCTAAGATTGTTATTGGATCCGGCAATTTTCTAGACGTCAGAGATACCGAATTCGTATCAACTTTTAAAGAGAATTTTCCAGAAATACTTGAAAATAGTACACCTTGCTTTTGTGCAAAGTGGGTAGAAGTGAAAGGCTCTTTATACAAAATCGGAATGGCTCTTACATATGGCGTTGACGCATCCAAGTGTTGGCTTTTTGCAGAGATTAAAACAATTTTTATCACTGAAAGAAATGATGTTATATTTATTTGCTTGCCCATGACCAATTTAGGTTTAAATGCACATGTCCGTGGGTTTGAAGTAAAGTGTGGAAACCCACATGATAAATTATTATGTTTATCATTGAATTTGCTTAATAATCCGTTTCCTCAATGTGTTGTCACATCACCAGACAGTGACAGATATATTATGCCTAAACGGATCCTGTAAATATTGTATGTGTTGTAGGCGTAAAAGTATCAACACTTGTTAATTATGTCGATACGATAGATGTTTTATGATTTACTGTTTTGTTTGATGATTTTATAAATCTGGTGTTTTGTATAACATAATTTGTAAGAACTATCTATATTATTACTTACTAATATTTTTAGCTATTTTCTTTATAAATTTTGCAACATGGGATTTGTTACCGATGAGTCATACCAAGATTTGTAACACTGACACTCAAAGGTATAAAAAGTATCGATGAGTATTACTTATTGCAACTGATGATTTTCCCAATGAATTTAATTAATTTTTTTAATTAATATTTTCAATTGTTATATTTAATTTCTGATATTCAACGGAAACTCAGCTGTGTTGTAATAGTGTTACACAACGGGAATACAGAGAACCGATGTGTAACAGTGTGACTCATTGGAAAAAAACATCGGTTGCAATAAGTAACACTGTGACTCATCGATACTTTTTTCCTTTGAGTCTCAGTGTTACAAATCTTGGTATGAATCATCGGGAACAAATGGTTTCGGGTTTTGGGCGTATTACTGCATTACTCGAACCGAAAAGCGTCTCCTTTTGAAAATTAATAAATGTAAGCCACCAAACACATGAGCAGCATTTTGCTGTCGACAGCAGTCGACTAACAGCGGCAGCTTCAACTTCACGTCGGCGTGAGCGTTGACCAATGGTGACAGCTAGCCGCACCTAGCTATTTGTAGTAGACTGACTAAACTGCGTGCGGCTAGCTGTCACCATTGGTCGACGCTTACGCCGACGTGAAGTTGAAGCTGCCGCTGTTAATTTGCTGCATCGGCAGCATGCAGTTGGGTGGTCGACAGCAAAATGCTGCTCGTGTAAATGTTTAGAGAATAAAAAACTGCCTGTTAGTCTTACTTATGTGCCGACTGCCGAGGTATCCGTAAAAATATTATTTTACAATAAAGTAATGACAATAATTTCAGCATTTGAATTTATTCATCTAATGAAAGTTGCGTGATGTAAATTCTTTGTAACTAAGTATGTTATTTTTAGCAGCAATGGCATAAGTTTATTTTAACTATTTCATAATTGCGGCATATCGTACTAAGTGCAGCTACAGTACGACACGATAGCGTATCAAATTGACTTACGTGCCACAACTGAAACTGACATCTTGACATGCCACAGCCAACTGACTTACTTTAAGATTTTCCATCTCGCTCGTTACAGGCGAATGTGAACGAGAGAGAAATATTACATTTGACATATGTTTAGCTGTAGCTGCTAATTTGGTTTTTTAAGCAAATTAAAGGGTTTAATTGCGTGTTCTAATTATTTTATCGAAATGACTAAAATAATTGCGTGAGAGAGTGTTAGCTGCAGTAACTAAGTTGATATCCTATCACAGCTAACATTATCTTCCATGCGAGGAATCGTTTTAGTCATTTCAACTAAATAATTACAACACGCAACTAAACCCTTTGGTTTAAGTAACAAACCTAATTAGCAGCTACAGCTAAACATATGTCGACTACTGCTAAGTTTTATTCGATAGAGTATCAAATTTACTTAGTTATTGCAGCTAACCGTATCTTCATTGCGACGAATCATTTTAGTCATATCAACTAAAAATTGCATCACGCAACTAAACCCCTTGGTTAAAGTAGCAAACTTAATTAGCAGCTATAGCTAAACATATGTCGACTACTGCTAAGTTTTATTCGATAGAGTATCAAATTTACTTAGTTATTGCAGCTAACCTTATCTTCATTGCGACGAATCATTTTAGTCATATCAACTAAACAATTGCATCACGCAACTAAACCCCTTGGTTAAAGTAACAAACTTAATTAGCAGCTACAGCTAAAGATATGTCGACTACCGCTAAGTTTTATTCGATAGAGTATCAAATTTACTTAGTTATTGCAGCTAACCTTTATCTTCATTGCGACGAATCATTTTTAGTCATATCAACTAAACAATTGCATCACGCAACTAAACCCCTTGGTTAAAGTAACAAACTTAATTAGCAGCTACAGCTAAAGATATGTCGACTACCGCTAAGTTTTATTCGATTGAGTATCAAATTTACTTAGTTATTGCAGCTAACCTTATCTTCATTGCGACGAATCATTTTAGTCATATCAACTAAAAAATTGCATCACGCAACTAAACCCCTTGGTTAAAGTAACAAACTTAATTAGCAGCTACAGCTAAAGATATGTCTACTACTGCTAAGTATTATTCGATTGAGTATCAAATTTACTTAGTTATTGCAGCTAACGTTATCTTCATTGCGACGAATCATTTTAGTCATTGCACCAAAAAAGTTGCATCACGTAGCTAAACCCCTTTGTTAAAGTAACAAACCTAATTAGCAGCTACAGCTAAACATATGTCAACTACCGCTAGGGTTTATCCGATAGAGTTTCAAATTTACTTAGTTATTATAGCTAACATTATCTTTCATGCGACGAATAATTTTAGCTGTCGCAGCTTAAGCGATTCCAACTCACAGCTAAAACTCTTAGTTATAGTAGCAAATCTTATTTAAACCTACAGCTAAAATCATTGTTAAATTCCGCTAAAGTAATTCGATAGAGTATCAGACTGATTTAGTTGCTATAGCCAATACTGTATTCGATGGCTACTAAAACTCTTATCTACAATAACAAACTCAATTTACAGCGACAGTTAAGATCATTGTCACCCGCTGCTAAAATTATTTGATAGTCCATCAAACTAATTTAGTCGACAAAGCTAATACTAGCTTCTATGGCGACGAATCATTTTAGCCGTCGCAGCTAAAGTGATTGCACAGCGCAACCAACTTACTGCTAAATATGGATTAAACGGTTAGCAGTGTCAGCAAAATTTAGCTAATATAATTAGCTGCCACTCCTAAGTTTTCTACGATTTTGAGTTATTATAGCAAAAAAATATTAGTTATCACAGGTAAGTTTTGGTAGCTAAAAACACTTTGATATGGTTGCTAAAAACTTCGCTGTCCCTATATTTTCGAAGGAATTTAGCTACCACCCCTAAATTTTAGTAACCACAGCTAAGTTTTTCTCTCCGTGTAGCGAAGCCCGAATTGGCCGAGACAATGCAAATTCGGGGAAGTGAGTCAACGAGCAGAAGGATGGCAATACTATTTATATTCTTCCGGGATGCATTGGTGCATATCAATTAGTATCAATAATGATGTCGGTACACTAACCTCAGGAGGTCGGAGACGGTGATATACGACGACGTAGGAACAAGAAATAAGTATAATTAATGTAATATCAGTCACAACTGAATAGAAATAACATAATAAAATCTATGAAGCCAAAAATCAAGTAAGTAATTTTATAGATCCAACAATTTTTCGAGAAATTAGATAACCCATTTATTGATACACTACAACAAGAAAGAGAAGAGAAGAGTGCTTCCATGCTGGTCTGGGAGCGAAGAAAAAACATGAAATGTGCCAGCTGCTTCTCTTCCCGCGCAGATTGTAAAAGTCAATCGAGAGAAAGTGCTTTAAGCTGGGGATTCCTCCACTCATAGGCGATGGGCTAGCAACCTGTCACTATACCTAAATCTCCATTCCATCAGAGAGCCCACTATTCATCTAAGCGTGACCTTCGAGTCTCACGACTCTTGG
>JAEMBS010000646.1:0-17000 GCA_018467065.1 Ephestia elutella
GACGGGGAGCCGAGGGCGGCGAAAGTGGGAAAACCCCAAAAAATTAATAATTGCTCAAGCCATGTTGCATGTCGTGGCGGCCACCCAGGAAGAGACCGAATCCTCTAGACTCGATTTGACATTCCGTTTTGTCGCGCTCCGTTTCGCTTAATTCGAACGCACGTCAAACCAACTTTTAATATTCTTTAAAAGAACTAATGTTTAAACAAGATATTTGTTCGTTGAATATTATAATCATCTAAGTCGACGATATTAAAGGAGAATAATTAAAATTCTACAACAATCCAGCCATGATTTCTTATTTGTTTATGATAAGAAAGGTTTGTTAGGGACTGAGACGGAACGTGTGTCACCAGCTGTCAATGTCAGACGTCCAACTCTGCAAATCTTGTTGACAGTCTAATTTAATCATGGAATGTTTTGTTATGAATGTTTAGTTTTTGATATAATTCCGTAAGTACACAAAATCACGTCGAGTTATTGCTACCAATGGTTTCGGCGTGACTCAAAGAACGTTTTAATGTGCGGGTCTCCTGGCTTCTTAATAAGTATTGTAAAAACAACATATGAGATTTGTGTACCGGTGTGTCACTTTCTAATTCAATCTGTCCGGAAACTAATGGATTTGAGTGCCTGCTATTGTAGTGCGTCGAGAGCCTATCATGCAGGTAATACGCCACAGGAATAGTATCCCAATATATCAACTATTTCACCTAAAATATGACATGCAAAGTTGACCAGTTAGGAGTTCAAAATAATTCTGTAGTTATCACTACACTGTCATGTCAATCTATCATGATCATTCTGCATAGCGCTAAACATCTACCTGGTATACTTAAATCAGGAGGATGTAACATCGAAGCATAATTTATGGTTAATTGAACTTACCTTAAGTGAACTTCAACCAAAATTATGCGAGATGTTACATCCGAACTGATTTAAGGTCCCGCCCTTCCCAGTCACAATGAAAACAGTAAACACATTTATGTTTTATTGTACTAATCCCCGAGGTATGCAGAATGATATATATTGCTGCTCTAAAAATAATGACTGTCATGGCCGTTACTCAGCTATAGCACATACAGCTACTGTGCAGAACTACTACGCTCTGCTACCAGAAAATGTGCAGAGCGATTCCGGACAAACGAAGCGCCGTGAACCTCTTCACCGAAAAAGACCAGATTTTAAGTGGAGACCTATAGGTCCCCAAAAAAGCCCGATGATACCCGACGGTAAAGATTATATACGGCACTGCGTCTGTCCGACTAGAGCCTAAAACCTAACCTATACGCAGTCTGCTACCACCGTAGCTTATAAAGGGAGCTACAGGGCCCTATATAATAACCTATAAATTAACTAAACTAAAAACTATTATGAAACTCACCAAGTTGACTTCTTAATCCAAGTTGGGGTGTCTTCGGAGAAGGTGGTGGTCCCTAAATCACCCAACCTACCCCATGAGATCTCAACCCCCAGAAAAAATACCTGATCCGTCTAGCAGTTCCACTCGGCAACAGGTTTCGGCGTCTCCAGGCAGCCACAGGTCACGTCGGTCACAACAAACAGTCCAAGTAAAAGGTTTCACAAACACGCACGTTCCATAGTTATTTAGCAACGATGAAGTACAATACAAACGATGATTACAATAAAATTCACACGCCACGCCAAGCGGCTACAAACGAACCATGCAAGATGGTGGCCGAAGCATCTGGCCGTTATTATACGCGACACGGCCTCGCGCGCGGAGTCTCAAAACAATACTAATGGACGAATGAAGGTCAATGCCATTCGAAGCGTCCGCGCAATGTTGCCAGCAGGCAAAACAAAGGCCTGCTATTCACGGCACAGCACACGCTCAATGCAATGCTTAGATTTAATAAACATCAACAAGTTTATTACAAACATCCCCCCGTCCCGGTCTGAGAAGCAGACCGCTAGCTTACTCCACGGGAAGGCGGGCGAGAGAGGTCACAGCTCTCCTTAAAATCGAACCGTCGACCAACACCTCAGCCACACGCGGAGTGCCATCTCCGCCAAGAATCAAACGTAATATGCGAGCTCGTCGCCAAAGCAATGAGGGCAAATTTGCCTCTTTTAACAACACTAAATCACCCTCCCTGGGAGGCTCAGTCCTGTCTGTCCACTTCACTCTTTGCTGCAGCAAATGCAAATATTCAAGCGACCAGCGACGCCAAAAGTCCTGGCTCATTTGCTGCAACATTTGAAAACGCGACAACCGATATACGCGTTCGTCCTTCCACGGGTATTCGGGCAGGGCATTCAAAGGCCCTCCCACCAAAAAATGACCAGGGTGAGAGCTTCCAAGTCATTTGGATCTGGAGATAGCGGACAGAGAGGACGAGAGTTGAGGACCGCCTCAACTTTACAAAACACTGTGGCCAGCTCTTCAAAAGTTAGAGCCGTTTCTCCGATAATGCGGCGGAGGTGGGTCTTTGCGGATTTCACAGCCGCTTCAAAAATCCCTCCCCAATGGGGGCAACTTGGGGGACTAAACTTCCAGGTTATTCCCCTTTGGGCAGCAATTTGACTTAAACTAGTACAATTTTTATCAATAAATTCACAAACGTCCTTAAGATAATTTACAGTTCCCTTATAGTTTGTGCCATTATCAGACCTAATAAGGAAAGGTAGACCTCGACGCGAAACAAAGCGATCCAACGCGGCGACGAAGGCCTCCGCAGTCAGAGCCGACACCACCTCCAAATGGACAGCCTTGGTGGCCAAACAAACAAATACACACAAATAGCCCTTCACAATACGGGCATTACGAAAGGGAGAAGCCTTGATCGAAAAGGGACCGGCAAAATCGGTTCCAACGCCGTCAAACGGCCTCGAAGGTCGGATTCGATCAGCGGGCAAATCACCCATCTGTGGTTGCATCGTGGATGCCTTCAACCTATAACATGCAATACATCGAAACAGGACACTACGGATTGCTCTTCGGGCAGACAAAATCCAAAACTCGCGTTGCAAAATAGCCAACAAAGCATTGCACCCAGCATGGGCGTTACGAATGTGTCGATCAGACACCAAAAGCTGCACCAAGGGTCCGCCCTTGGGCAACAACAGAGGATGGCGAGTCTCATATGGAAGATCCGCCTTCCGGAGCCTGCCTCCAACCCGAAGAAGCCCATCCGAGTCGATGTACGGGTTCAAACGAGCGACCGCGCCCTTCAACTTAGCGCGTGCGTCGCGCAAAATATGAAGCTCTGACTCAAACCGTCCGGTCTGCACGACACGGACCCAATGCAACAATGCGCTCCGGCGCTCTTCTGCACCTGCAATCGGCTCCAACCGCTTTGCCTGTGGGTTTCTACAATTATGTATGAAACGCTTAATCCAACTGGTAACACCCAGAAGCTTATCCAAACTGCTATACCGAGCAAGTAGCCAATCCGGCTCCGACGTCGTCTCAGCGACTACAGCATGTACACGAAGCCCAGTCAAACTCAAAGAAGTAACATCTGTCTGACAGACAGGCCAAGAAGTTTCTGATCCCATCAGCCACTCTGGACCCCACCAGAGCGGGTGTGACACCAATTCTGGTGCCGTACAACCTCGGGAAGCACAGTCCGCTGGGTTAAGCTCTCCCGGCACATGTCTCCATGTTATATCAATTCCAATATTCTGGATTTGGGAAACCCGATTTCCCACAAAAACCTCCAAGGTATGTGGGGCCGCGCGCAACCATGCAAGCGCGACCTGGCTATCCGACCAGGCGAAGATGTCCCGTATCTCGACCGTGGCCGCCAGCTCACTGGCAACGTGAAGCAACAATTTAGAGAGAAGGTGAGCTCCACTCAACTCAAGCTTGGGAATAGTCAGCCTAGTCCTGATGGGGGCGACCTTGCTCTTCCCTAACAAAAGCGAGACATTGACCCGGCCATCGGCGTTAACTGTCCGCATATAGACTGACGCGGCGTAGCCTCGCTCCGACGCGTCACAAAAGCCATGCAGGCTGGCTCGATATTTCCCGGGTGGCAATATTCGACGAGGCAAGGCAATCCGATTGACTTCCTTAATCGATGAAAACAGCTCGAGCCAATCATCCAATGGAGAGCCAAACAGCGGCTCGTCCCACGAGACGCCCAAAGTCCAAAGTCTCTGAAGAAGACACTTCGCAGAGAATATCACTGGACTGATCCAACCGCTTGGATCAAACATACGAGCTATTACGGACAACACCGTTCTCTTAGTCCAGACTTTTGGTATTTCCAAGTCCACTTGGAATGTGAAAATATCGGTTAGCGGCTGGTACTGCATGCCCAGCACCGCTATCCTGTTGGGATCATCCACATCCTCAAACAGGTGAGGGTTCTGTTGGTGATCCTCCGGGATCCCTTCTAGAACTTTAGGCTCATTAGACAACCACTTACGTAGCTCGTAGCCACCTGTCTTCAATATTTCAATCAATTCATCCCGCAGTAGGAGGGCCTCCTCAATACTTTGGGCTCCGGTGCACACGTCATCTACATACAAGTCACGTGACAGCACGGAAGCCCCACGGGGAAAGCGGATCCGTTCCCGCTCTGCCAATTCAAGCAATGATCTGATGGCGATATAGGGACTAGATTTCAAACCATACGTGTTTGTGTTGAGTTCATACACCGTCACAGGATCCTCAGGGCGCTCACGCCAGAGTATCAACTGGAATCGCCTGTCCTCAGGATGTATGACTGTCTGGCGGAACATCATCCGGATGTCCGCACCAAAAACCACTTGATATCTTCTAAAGTTCAAGATGATGTCAATTATGTCCCTATGCAATTTGGGACCTGAATGCAAACATAGATTCAACGAAACTCCGTTCGAAGTGGGTGCGGACCCATCGAAGACGGTCCTCAATTTGCCTGTTGAGGCCTTCACCACCGCGTGGTGGGGCAAAAAATAATGCTCAGTTGAGCTCCAATCAACTCGAGCCGGAGACATGTGACCCAAATCCTCGTACTCGCGCATAAATTCAATATATTTATCGCGAAGTACGTGGTCACGCTGCATGCGTCGCTCCATGGACAGCAGTCGTTTCTCCGCAAGCGCCCTACTTTGCCCTAGGCTAGGACGTGTAGCAACAAATGGTAACCTAGTTACAAACCGACCAGAGGGCAACCTCTCCGTGGTTGATCGAAAGAAGGCTTCGCACTCAGCGTGTTCCGGATCCATCCTGGAACTCATAGGTGGCTCCTCCACCTCCCAAAACCTTTGCATGGTCTTGGCCAAGGACGCTGATGCGACGACCGGTGGCTCCTCCACGGTGCTATTATCAAACACAGGGCCCATCAGGGCGAAACCAAAGATAGTAGACACTGCCATCAGTGAAGACGAACCCAGAGCTTTCTGGGTACCCAGCAAAATCCAACCCAATACGTCCGAGCCCAGGAGCAAGTCCACTGGGCCGGGATGAAAAACAAAGGGGTCGGCCAAATCCAGACCCGAAACCAAAGACAACACACCCGGCGGTATGTCTGTCGAGGGGTGCCAACCCGCAATGGTATCCATTACCATAGCCGAAGTCGTGATCCTCATTGTGGAGGACTTCAGCGAAGAAAAGGTGACAAGTGTCTGGCCCGTCAGACACTTCACCTGTATGCCACCAACTCCAAGAAGTGGCACAGGCGAGTCTTCCACGACTAAACCTAACTGGCGTGCCACTCGAGTGGTAACCAAACTGCTTTGAGCCCCTGAGTCCAACAGAGCTCTTAAATTAATGGCTTCCCCCACGACCCCATACGCGGACCACCGCGGTAGGGAGCAGAACCGTCCGCGGCTCTGTCCCAGCAAGGGAGCAAGCTAGTTACGGGCTCCCCACTCTCTCCAAACCAGGGGCGCGCCACTGACCCGGACAATATGGCGGGCGAGTGCACATCCCCATCTGAGGGGGGGCATAACCCGCGGCCCGGCCATACATATGGTACGGCGGGTGGTACTCCAGCCGTGGGTACTCGTGCAGCGGCGGAGAAAACCGCTGCGGCTGCATGTGTTGGGTATTGGTAACCCGCGTGGAGGGGGGTGTCCCCACTCTCACGTCCGGTCTAGGGCCCCCGCCCATGGGGGCCTTATCCGGGGCCTGGCCAGCCACATACTGGCCACGACCTTGGGGCGCGTGGTCCCGGTCCACCAAGACCCGCGCAGGTACGCGACCGACCGTCCCGAGGGGGTGCGATGAGCGAAGCCGCGTCCTCCTTCCGGTGGTGGAGGGCTTCGCGCAGGAGCGCCCCCGCCCATAGGGGACCCCTGCCTCAACATCCGGGTGCCATCCCCGTTCCGGTTCATGCAAAGCATCGCGTGGTGCCGCCCACGGCATGCACTGCATGGTATGGCACTGGGACAGTCACGTGCATAGTGACCGCCCAAACAATAAAAGCAAAGTTCATGCCGCTTTACCATGCGGCGCCTATCTTGTACTGGCAGTCTCTGCCAGTCCCTGCATTGCAGCAGGCTGTGGCCCATCCGGCCACATTGCAGGCAGTCCGCGTCCCTCGCGACTGCTGCCGTGTGTGCAACCCGCGCACCAGCTCCACGCGGTGGCGGTTGCCGTCCCTGTTGGGGCTTCCCTCGCCATGAGGGTTCCAAGGGCCTACGTTCAGGCGCTCTGGATGGCGCTGAGTCCGTCATGGTATTCTCAGCGGCCCGTGCCTCAAACTCCAAAAACTTCACCAAGTCAGTGAATGTTGGTAGGGTGGTGCTATCCCGTTCCGCATTCTCGCGCTCAAATCGCGAGCGGATGTCATTGGGCAATTTGCCCAATACAATGTGCACCAGCAAAAAGGACCATTGGTCCACCGGCAGCCCCAGTGTGCGGAGCGCGTTACAGGCCACTGTAACGGGCGTGAGCAACTGCAGGCGCAACTGTGCCCTGTTGGCCACCTTGGGCAGGGCCATCAACTGTGCGGCGTGCGCATCCGCTAACAAACGTAAATTTTGGTAGCGGGAGTTCAATAACTCCCAAGCCGTATCGTACTGGTCGTCCTCCACCCGGAGGTGCTGGATGAGCGACCGCGCTTCATCCTCAAGAGTGGAGAGGAGGTAGGCCATCTTCTGGGCCTTCGACAAATCCTGTCGTGCTACGACCAGGGACTCAAACATATTTTTATATGCTACCCACTCCTCCATCCTACCCCCAAAGTGGGACAGCTGAAGGGTGGGGAGCCGACCAGTAACAGCTGGTCCTTCCTGTCTAACAGGTGTGCGAGGGGCTGGTCCGCCAGCCTGTCTCGCCCTTATTGCGGTCACCGCCTCCGCGATATCATCGTGCAGACTCAGGATCTGGTCCATGTCCGCCATGTGACCTGCGTAGACCTCCGGGGCAAGTTCGGCTTCGGTAAGCACCACCATGGCCGCTTCCGCGCTAATCAATCGTGAGTGGAGGTGATCCGCTCTTAGCAGTATGGCGCCCTCCCTGTCCTTCCGGGACAGAAGTCCTCCGGCCGTCACAAACCATCTCAATTCGTTGGCGAGTGTCGCCCTAGCATTGGAGACCTTCGCCATCGCGTCAAGTCACAAACGAAAAATAACAAAAGGTAAATAAAAAACAACAAAATCAAACAACTACACGAAGAACCGCGGTAGGTATGAGAATGGCACAAACCCGGAACGCACGGTACAAACCGCAAACAAATACAAAAAAGGTTACAAATATTCTTATACAAACAAACTAAGAAAAATCTAATAATTTTTACAAACAATTAATTATTTTTTACAAACGAACAAATAGAGGGTAGATAAACTACGCTCTGCTACCAGAAAATGTGCAGAACAACTACGCTCTGCTACCAGAAAATGTGCAGAGCGATTCCGGACAAACGAAGCGCCGTGAACCTCTTCACCGAAAAAGACCAGATTTTAAGTGGAGACCTATAGGTCCCCAAAAAGCCCGATGATACCCGACGGTAAAGATTATATACGGCACTGCGTCTGTCCGACTAGAGCCTAAAACCTAACCTATACGCAGTCTGCTACCACCGTAGCTTATAAAGGGAGCTACAGGGCCCTATATAATAACCTATAAATTAACTAAACTAAAAACTATTATGAAACTCACCAAGTTGACTTCTTAATCCAAGTTGGGGTGTCTTCGGAGAAGGTGGTGGTCCCTAAATCACCCAACCTACCCCATGAGATCTCAACCCCCAGAAAAAATACCTGATCCGTCTAGCAGTTCCACTCGGCAACAGGTTTCGGCGTCTCCAGGCAGCCACAGGTCACGTCGGTCACAACAAACAGTCCAAGTAAAAGGTTTCACAAACACGCACGTTCCATAGTTATTTAGCAACGATGAAGTACAATACAAACGATGATTACAATAAAATTCACACGCCACGCCAAGCGGCTACAAACGAACCATGCAAGATGGTGGCCGAAGCATCTGGCCGTTATTATACGCGACACGGCCTCGCGCGCGGAGTCTCAAAACAATACTAATGGACGAATGAAGGTCAATGCCATTCGAAGCGTCCGCGCAATGTTGCCAGCAGGCAAAACAAAGGCCTGCTATTCACGGCACAGCACACGCTCAATGCAATGCTTAGATTTAATAAACATCAACAAGTTTATTACAAACAGCTACCTTCAACAAAAAAAAAAAAAAAAAACTCTGAACCGTGAAGATGCAATGCATAAGACAAGACTACCTGGTATACTTAAATCAGTTCGGATGTAACATCTCGCATAATTTTGGTTGAAGTTCACTTAAGATAAGTTCAATTAACCATAAAATATAAAGTAGACCTAATTAAATGAGAGTTCATATAATTACAGAATATAATTTAAATGCGATTGTTTCTATGTTGAACATGCAAAGGAAAGACAAATGAGCAGATTCGAGTAAATGATTAAACAATGTAACAATGTAACTTATTATGGTACGAGTTTAGAATCATAGATCGAGGGTGTAACAAATTAGGACAGTAAAGATTCAGTGTCATCATAATTGAATGACAAAGGCCAGGATTTAACTAGTTTCATACAATTAAATTTATTTTGGCTATGTATAGACAAGGCATCATTTGCTTTATTATACAAGAGACCACCTAGATAACAAAAATATTTTGTTGTGAAATCCTTTTTGGTATAGAACGGAGCACATATTTTACATTTACGTCTAGAATTAGTAGGTTCTTTAGGTTGATAAGCGATATTAGATTAATTAATTAATTTCGATGATATTAAGAATACGTGTAGGAACTATCCATATAACTACTAAGTTCGTTGCGCAACAAAATCGGTTCAGCCGTTTTTGAGATATAAGTACGCATTTCTATGAAAATAAATTTCCCATATTTTTAAAATAATAATCGCGTGGTCTAAGTTGGCGGCGAACCACTAGTGTTAATTTATTTCATATGAAATGATTTTGTTGTGTTATAATAAAGAGTATAGTTAAAAAAAAAGTTAATGCATCCTATTATTTCGCAGCAGCAGAGAGACATAATGGTTAACCTGAAAAAACACTTCGTAAGTAATATTGTACAATTTGATACGTTACATAACGGTGTGATAGAAGGAAAAAAAAGTGCTAGCAAGGCGATGAAAAATTACCGTAGATGCTTTCATTACCGCGCGAGTACTACAAAAAATGCTTGATCGACGATTTTGCAAACGAGATTCAGGTCATATCCCACATTGGCACATTTTTCACGATTTTTTACTTGAATGTCCTGTAGATGATATATTTTAAGTCAGGTTCAAAGAAAGTAGGGTAATTGCGAAATAGAAAAGGCAAAAAAGTTGACTCATATAAACATTTGATCAAATTTGGATCAAGCCAAATCGATTCATAATGTTGATCTTAAAAGATATAAACTAATATTGAACAGAAAAAACTCAGTTAGAAATGCTATTTCTTTGCATTAACCAAAAAAAATTACCTAAATACTTTTAAGGTTATAGTGAAGGATACGTCCGGAATCTGATGGTAGGTATCCGATGCACTATTAATAATAATACTCCGTTGTACTATGAATGTTTATTGATTCACAAGCTTCACAATCACTAAATGCGTGAGATACAAAGTTACAAATATCCAAAGAGAGAACCGCTCGATTTATCCCCTAGCTAGCTTGTGTCTACTTGACGTCTGTCATCATCCGTCTACGTGGTGCGTTCCGTGCTACGAAACGTCGCCACATCACCCCCCCACGGAGTAAGGCAGTTCGATCAAAGATCGAAAGGACGAGCAAATCTTACTCTTCTGCCTGAACGGGTAGTGTATTTAGGAGGTGAACTTGGAGGAAGAAGTGATAAGTGAGTGTCAGGAATAGTAGAGCTACGAGTGGAAGGTGTAATTGGTTTAGAAAGGTGAGGTGTGAATGACTTATAATTGGTGCCAGGTGTGAAGGACTCATGTGAGCGCGTGAGAGGTATATCAGCTGACGTAGTTGTGTTGCTCGTGGTTGTTGGGACGGCCGATTGAGCAATATTGTCAAAGTATGCGGGTTTAACGCGGTCTATACTTACGACTACCTCTCTGTTGCCGATGACGATCGTGACTGTTTTCTCAGTTCGACTCTTCACAGGGTAAGGTCCTGAGTAGGGAGATTCCAAAGGATGTTTCACATGGTCAGCCCGGAGGAAAACATGTGAGGCAGTAGCAAGATCTTTGAATATGAAAACTTTTTGAGAGCAATGACGCGAAGCGGGAACTGGTCTCAAATCCGACATAGTATTTCTAAGTTGGGCAACGAAATCTGTGGGGTCAGAAGAAAACGGTTTGGACGAAACCGCAATCATCTCGCCAGGAAGGTGAAGCGGTTCGCCGTAAACAAGTTCAGCTGACGATGCTGAAAGATCATCTTTAAGCGCGGCGCGTAAGCCAGTAGAACAATGGGTAAAGCTTTTATCCAAGACTCATCACGACACATCAGGGAAGCTTTGAGTTGCCTGTGTAGACGCTCAACCATTCCATTGGCACAAGGATGGTAGCTAGTTGTTCTTAGCTTCTTGGTTCCCAATGATTCCATGAGCCTACGAAAAAGATCCGACTCAAACTGCCTCCCCTGATCGGTCGTTATGAGCTGGGGAATGCCGAACCTGGAAATCCACCCAAAGAGCAATGTATCAGCTGTTTCGTCAGCTGTGATACTGCGCATTGGCCACGCTTCAGGCCATCGGGTAAACCGATCAACCGCCGTGAGGAGATAACGAAACCCATCACATATAGGTAAGGGTCCGACGATGTCTATATGAATGTGTCGAAAGCGACCAGACGGTGGGTCAAAATCGCCCTAAAGGTGCAGATGTGTGCCTCGTAATTTTGTTGCGTTGGCAAGTCAAGCATGATCTCGTCCACTCCGAAATATCTTTGCGCATCGAGGGCCAAACGAACCTATCCGTGACAAGACGCGACGTTGCACGTATGCCAGGATGACTTAACTGATGGAGTTTGTCGAAGTATTTTCGACGAAATGGTGTTGTGACGAACGGACGCGGTTTACCAGTAGAGGTGTCGCAGGTGATAAAGACATCGGTCTCTGGTATGGCAATCTTCTCCAAACGGAGAGCAGTACCACCAAGAATAAGCGAATTAAGCTCCTCGTCATCATTTTGAGAATTTGCTAAAGCAAGGTAATCCTCTTCTAAAGCAATGGTTTCAATGCGGGACATGGTATCTGCTACGACATTGTCTGTGCCTTTGATGTAAACTATATCTGTCGTATATTGTGAAATGAAAGTCAATTGATTTAACTGAACTGGCGGCAATTTCTCTCTCCGCTGAGTAAAAGCGTAAAGGAGGGGCTTATGATCAGTGAATATTGTGCAATGTTGTGCCTCTAAAATATATCTAAAATGTTGCACTGACTCATAGACTGCCAGCAATTCGCGATAATAAGCCGGCCATGCAGACTGCCGCGGGTTTAGTTTCTTACTAAAGAATGCTAAGGGTTTCCATTGAGAGCCATCGCGTTGTTGAAGACACGCTCCTACCTGAGTATTGGACGCATCTGTGAATAATCCTAACGGAGCATTAGGAAGTGGATGTGTAAGTAGAGTAGCTTTTGTGAGACTATCTTTGCAAGCGTGGAAAGCTTTCTCTGTTTCTGACGTCCATGGCACAGGCTTGGCTCCTTTGAGTTTGGAATCTGCCAAGATGTTAACCAACGGTGCTTGTAATTCAGCCGCATGTGGTAGACAACGCCTGTAATAATTTACCATGCCCAGGAATCTACGGAGACCCTGGACAGTTTTGGGCAGCGGGAAATTCTGCAGAGCAACAATTCTGTCTTGGGGAGGACTAATCCCTTCTTTTGTCACGCGATATCCCAAAAAGGTAACCTCATTTTTACCTAAAACACATTTAGCTGGGTTAACGACAACGCCGTAATCAGCCAGCCTTTGGAAAAGCGTGCGAAGATGACTGGAGTGCTCTTCTTCATCGCGAGAGAACACGAGAATATCATCAATATAGGTAAAACAAAAGTCCAGGTCACGAACGATATCGTCCATAAAACGCTGGAAGGTTTGTCCTGCATTGCGCAGCCCGAACGTCATGTATGGGAATTCATACAAACCGAAAGGCGTCGTTATAGCTGTCTTGCAGACATCATCGCTATGGACCGGTATTTGTTGGTAAGCTTTTACCAGGTCAAGAGTGCTGAAGACAGTGGAGCCAGCGATATTGTGGCTGAAATCTCCAACATGACGAACGGGGTAGCGGTCAGGAATGGTCCTTGCGTTTAAACCTCGATAATCCCCACAAGGTCTCCAAGAAGAATCTTTTTTCGGCACAAGCTGCAAGGGAGATGCCCACGGGCTCTTCGATGGCCTTGCTGTACCTATGCTGATCATATCGTCGAATTCCTTTTTAGCAATCACAAGTTTGTGTGGTGCAAGTCGACGAGGACGGCAAGAAACAGGAGGACCTTCTGTAGTCTTTATAAAGTGCACGGTTGAGTGTTTTATCTCCCTATGAATGCCAGGAGGTCGTGTGATGGTTGGAAATTCGGTAAGAAGTTTTATAAATCGCGACTCAGATCCAGAGAATGTAATAGTTTTAACGCTAGCTTGACCTACGACTGCAATTGAAGCTGGCACAGACAGTCCCGTTACGCCATCCACAAGACACTTATTGCGGCAGTCAGGAAGCAAATGATAATGCGCTAGAAAATCTGATCCAATTATAGGCGAGTTGACGTCAGCAACCACGAACTGCCAACGAAACTCCCGCCGCAAGCCCAAATTAAGGATGAGCGATACGCTACCATAAGTTTTGATTGAGCTGCCGTTGGCCGCGCAAAGCTGATACTCAGTAGGAGGTATTTTACCATTGAGTAACCTCCGAGGGTAGCAGCATAAATCAGATCCTGTATCAATCAGGAATCTGACATTTGAAGTTTTGTCTGAAATAAAAAGTCGGCGGCTTGGAGTTGTGCAATCAGCTGCCGCCGCTACTGACTGCTTTGCCTGTTTTCCTGGTTCCAGGAACAGGGACTGATGCATCTGGATGCCTTAGGCCCAAATGACCTATGATACCAGCACTGTTTGTTGGCCGCTGGTGACTGGTCACGGTTTGTCGACCGGTTTCGGCTGCGGCCTCTACCACTACTGCGACTGTGAGTGAGTGCTGCTACTTCAGCAGTTAGGCGGCGTATTTCAGACGTAAATGCTTGCATGCCAAAGGGATCAGGACCAGAACCTGAATTACCTACCGCTGTCGTGGCAGCGGCTTGAACAGAATTGTAAGTAGGGACTGTAACGTTTGGAACGGCTTCCAGAATCGTGTCAGCTTGAGCAGCGATTTCGTCGAGTGGATCTGACTTAGCTGCTACTATCGCCTGAACGTGCTGTGGAAGGCGCCGTAAAAACAGTTGTCGCAAAATGCCCTCATCTTTCAAGGTGCTGCCTGCAAGCGATCGTAAATGACGAAGAAATTGAGTTGGCTTACGCTCGCCTAATTCCTCTTCAGAGAGCAACTGTCGTACTCTTTGTTGCTCTGATTGCGATAACCGGCGAATTAGTTCCTTTTTTAAATAATCATATTTGTCAGTCTTCGGTGGGTTTGTGACGATGTCTTCAATTTCCGCTGTTACTTTAAAATCCAGTTGAGCGATAACATGGTCAAATTTTGTTTGTTCACTAGTGATACCTGCTATGCGAAACTGTGTCTCAATATGAGCGAACCACATCTCTGGTTTTTGATGCCAGAAAGGTGGTACTTTTGGAGACACTTTGCATACAAGACCTGCGATGGTGGTAGGTTCCACTTTTGATTGAGAAGTATCCATCTGGTACTGAACAGTATCTTTAGTTTGAGAAAGGTCCTTGTTGGCCTTTGCAGTCTGCAGCTCTCCTCGTAAGGCAGCATTTTCTTCTGACACCTTAGCCAGGTCTTTAGTTAGATTAACTAGCTGTTTCTGAAGCTCCTCCCACTTATCATTAGTTGGTTCAGCCATGATGCCAATTTTCTAAATGTGGAAAATGAGATTAGAAAAGCGAAAAATAATTTGTAAGTATTACACCTGGGTATGCGGTTCGTGTTAATGTGGTTAGTCTGTTATAAAGGGGGAGGTGATGACTGAAGCTATTGGTAACTGTTAGCAGTATCCTTAAACCCTTACTAAATTAAACAAACCACATAAAAATAACAAAACGAAAACACAAAATAATAGGTACAATACAACAAAATTAACTTAATTCTAGCTATTTGTTAAATATGTTAAATAGCAAAGTACTGTATTTAAAATAAAAATTATTTAACCAAATCCCATGCAAACATACAAACAAATTGCACACACAATGTTGATAAGGCCTGTATATGTACACTCATGCGTTTAAAACAAAAACTTATTTAACTAAATTGAGATCTAATATACACAGCGAATAATAATAAACGTATATTGTCAACAAGCACAAACGTTCAAAGTCCTGGAATTATGCAGGAGCACTTGCCGAGGAAGGAAAAACAAAACTCAGGCTTAGTTCGTAGCTCAGGAAGTAGTTGCCTCAACCTCAACTTATTATTTCGTATAGGTTTTACGAATTTGGGTGTTAATATCGATTCAGCTAGTTGGCCGTATATGCGGTTCAGTGATGTGCGACGCAGTCATTTAAATTGACTCTGCAATGTACGTCGAAATCAATTTGGCAATCGGCAATGTACGTCGAAATCGATTATGAAGAGTCAGCAGTGTACGACAAAATCGATTATGTCGAGTCGGCAATGTACATCGAAATCGATTATGTTGAGCCAGCAATGTACGTCGATTTGTGCTGCTTGTCAAAATTGCGTTATGCGATCCGCCAATCAGATCGATGTGTCGTACTGCATAATGGCGAGTCGACTTAATTTTGGGCGAGTCCAACAAGAAAATGCTTGAAATTCAGTAGTATTGCTGTTCAAATGTGCTTGAAAACTCGCCGTGATATGATTTATAAGGTACAGAAGCTTACGTGAGCAGGAACAATGTATCTTCTTGTCCAAAAATAGCGGAAAACAACGGGCGAAAGACGTGTTCTTCTTAGTTCGTATAGGTCACCAATATAGTGAAGGATACGTCCGGAATCTGATGGTAGGTATCCGATGCACTATTAATAATAATACTCCGTTGTACTATGAATGTTTATTGATTCACAAGCTTCACAATCACTAAATGCGTGAGATACAAAGTTACAAATATCCAAAGAGAGAACCGCTCGATTTATCCCCTAGCTAGCTTGTGTCTACTTGACGTCTGTCATCATCCGTCTACGTGGTGCGTTCCGTGCTACGAAACGTCGCCACAAGGTTATACATTTTAGTTAAATATACGAAAAATGATCCAAACATGACATGGGAAAGAAGTTTCCATGGGAAAGCAATTTTTACGAAGGCGAAACAGCAAGCAAACACTATTATAACATTAAAAATACACTGTTCAAAATTCTAACTTAAGAGATCTTAGAGACAAGAGAATGAAATAGGTATCCGAAGTTAAGTAAAACTTAATACTAATTCCGCAGTCGGTGCTGTAAATTACTAAAGGTGTTATGTGGATGATCATTGTTGGCGAGGCTGTGAATAATTATTGAGTCTGTGTGAAGAACAATCAAGACACAGAAGGTGTACTGTTATTATCTATTTATTAAAAAATATTATTGACAAATATGAAAAAGCTGTAAAATGGATTGACAACCTCCCTTTCCGTAGGTTTTTGACTTTGCTGCAATACACCATTCGTAAATAATAATTGAAAATTATGCGATAAAAATAATATCTTAAAATAGTTGTGAAAATTATAACTTTTAAAATATGTAGACTTCTTTATTGGGAATGTGGCAGTTTTCTATTGAGCTAGAAACGACGCTAGAACGAAAAGCAGGCATTTACTTAACAAAGAGCAACAACAAAAATATTTCTTATAAGATTAATCCACTACCTCCTCACTATTTTGAAATTCAAACTTCAACTTACATAACAAAATATCACTTCTCTCTGTTAGTACCTACTCGTAGTTTTTTATCTTGTAAGAAATTAAACTTTTAAAAAATACACACATTTACCTGTGATTGTGATGACAAAAACAATGTCGATGAGTTGTTGCATTCAGTGAGACGGAAGAGAGTTATAGAGTCTGGCCAAAGAGTAAGAGTACAGAAAGTATAGCCAAGACAAAGATTTAAAATTTAAATGGTGAGTTGCAAACTTAATACTAATACAAAGGTATTTACTAGGTATTTATTAGCTCTTGGCCCTTCTTTTATCTCTCTCTTTCGATATTCCGAAAATTGATAATGTATGTAATAAACAGTTTGCGTATTGCCAAACTGTATACCAGTACAGACACCCATACTCTGTGCTCGATCACTTTGTGCTCATTAAAATAACAAATATTCATGAGCAAACTGCGTACGTACACAGAGCAGTCTGTATAAGTATACAGTTTGCTCGCATGCGTATATGCCATTCTGTGTACTAGTACAGACACCCATAGTCTGTACTCTACTACATTGTGCTCATTATAATAAGAAATATTCTAAAGCAAACTACGTACGAATACAGAACAGTCTGT
>JAEMBS010000647.1:0-17000 GCA_018467065.1 Ephestia elutella
GAACCAAATTAAAGTTGTTGATTAAACGACATATGAGGATGTAGATAACTAGCCTATTTTTATCTTTATGTAAGACCTGAAGAGGGAGCGGCACCAATGAGATTGCCCAGGGCGCTGTTTATCTTAATCCGCCACTGGTCGTGCGGTTTGGATTTCGGTTAATTCTGTCTCTGTTTTTCATTGGGTTTTATATTTATGTCTCTATGAGTTCAAACGAAGACCGGAAAAACATAAAAAATCGAAATTATCTATTTTGAGGATAAAATCAGTAGGTGAAATATGTTAGCACAAAAAAGATTGATATAATTTGCTATAAGAATAAAAAAAGTTAAACGATTGTTTTTTATTTTTTTTCGATCGAACGAAAAGCTCCAAGAAGGGTCGAAACTTGATTACTTACGCAAAAATTTCCCTCAAATTGTATTTAAACGGCAATATTTTTAAAAGGAGCAAAAGGGCACACAAAGTTTTATGGTTATGTTCGTTATTTATTTATCTATTTTGTTATGTATAAAAAAATCATTTGCAAATTTGATTTGCGTTGATTTTCCTTGACTATAGTTCCATCTACTTTCAATGGTGAAAATAAGAAGTGGCCGATCGAGTTCCCGTTTACGTTCAATCTCTCTCATGAGGCGAATATACGCTTATTTTACTATCGTCCTTCTGAAACCCGGTCTTTATGTACCGTAATATGGAACATAAAGCTCGGTCTCATAGCGCAGCTTTTTAGAAACTTTATGGCGATATACTCGGCACTTTACGCGAGCGATAGATAAACAAAAAGCTCCAAAATGGGAAGTCGATACACAAAATTTTCTCTTAAACTACGACATTTATAAAGACCAAAAAGAGAGCGTAAAATTTTATGGTTATTTTCATTTGTTGACCGTAAAATTTAAATGTCAGTTCAACCTAAGTTCTACGCAAAAACAAAAGTGGAAGTTTTATAACACCTCTCTTTTTTACGACAAAATCTATTCGACCCATTCGCCGCAAAAGGATTTTCTCCCTCGATATAAAAATCACAATACAATTTTCTTTATCTTCTCAGCGTCCTATCGGCTATCGATGAACTTACAGAATTAAAATAAGTAGAAGGAGTATCCCGTATAAATGCCGCCGCGCCGTGACCGAAATCGCATTGTATGTTGGATCCATAAAGTTATTATCCCTAATAATAACTTTAACGTTGGATCTGGGGTAATTGATAGGTTTTAAGCTTTTGAACTGGCGCAAAAATATATCTATTTTATAAGTAATTTACTCTTTATTCTATAGTGGCGATTACTATAATAGACGATGATTCTAAACTAAATTAACGGATATTATCACTCGACTACAAGAACTACTATAGTCTGCGAGAAAAGAAAATTGCATTCAAGAGGGCCTCTAACCGTTTTTGTATCGGATAATGTTAATTCACTCACTTTTAGTGCTTTACATTAAATGTTGTGCACATCTATAATTGATGTAAACATAAGATTTGAGTTTTTTTTTTAGCATGTTTTTTTTATGTTGTTGATGTGCCTAATAATAGTACATTGTGATACAAGTGCGGTAAGTTGAAAATTACAGCCGAGGCAATATTGCTAGCCCGAGCCGTACACTCAAAAAAATCAGTCGTTTAAGGTGTTAAATACCATTGTCGATTTTTTTTTTGTGCTCCTGACATAGCTTTTTAACTATGCGTTTTAGTAAACATAAACTCCGCATCTGCACGGTAAAAAAGGATTTCTTCAACTAAAGGAAAATGGATTATACCAAGAAAATATTAATTCATATATATCCGAAATCATGAATCCTCTTAATCTCAAAATTCCGTGTTCTTGGAATAATTACCTTGAGATAAACTAATATTCATTTATTCCAATGAGATCAAAGGTGATTATTTTAAGAAAGTGTTGTTTTGTTATAAGATAACGAGTAATTTTCATTGAAGCCATTATAATTAGTTTGTGTCAAATAAATGTCATTTACTTATATAGAGCTGCAGCGTTTACTTAATTTAAGATAACCATATTCTTGAGATCAAACTAACATCTTATTAATTTAAGACATTTTGTTTCCGGCAGAATTTTTAAAATATATTTACAATGAATCGTAAGTTTTCATTTAAATAATAAGTTTTTACTGAAATTTACTGTTCTTCATATGATAATGAGGTCTGTTCATTGGAAATTGACATGCTTAATTTAAGAAAATATCATGTCACAATGAAAAAATGAAGAGTTTAGCCTAAATATTCAGAACTTGATTCAAAATATTAAAATCATTTAAATAAAACAATAAAGATATCATTCTAAAGCACGTTGCTATTATATCCCAAGATTTATCTCTCTCAATATAATACCCTAGTTGTTTTAAATTAATAGATGAGAATTCTCAAACTGAATGCATCTTAAATTACAGTAAATTGTCGTAGTAACTTGAATGAAAACTTGCCAAAATCTTGATTTTTTTGCCAGAAAACAAAATTATTTTGTTTTGATAATATAGAATACTACGATATTCTGGGTCAAGACAATAATTATTTTGATTCAATGTTTGTTTACTTCGATGAATACTAGTGATATTTCGATTCGAGAGTTTGAATCTCCGTAGTTTGAATGGAAATTCAGATTACCTTTAAGGAAGAGTTTGTTTTGTTTCAATAAAAACCACATTTTTTATTTTATAAGTTTATTAGTCGGAAAAAATGATATTCCTAGCAGTCTTATAATTATATTCCTAGTAAGATTACTGAAATATAATTATAAGACGGCTCAAGTTTAGTTATATAATTATATTACTGAACTTAATCTAGTAATATATTTATATCAACTAAACTTGAACAGTATTATAATTATGTTTCTAGTAATATAGCATTGAATCGCTTGCTTATTACTATGTTACGGTATATATCTTCAGGGCAACAATATTACGGCATTATCATACTGGGACACATAGATCTGTAAGTATATTACTCAATACAGCTTATGTAACTATTCTCTAAAAATGGTACGCACTTGTTTAGGCACAGTACTAAAACAATCTTTTAAAGTCAATAATTCCCAGGTATCTGTCTCTTCAACCATAAATGATTTGAAATGTTCACAAAAGTTACTTGTATTGAAAAAGAACAATAAAAAATACAATTGTGATGAAACTTCCCTTGCTACCAATATTTGGGAAATTTTACAAAATTTTGGAACTGCATC
This sequence comes from Ephestia elutella, assembly GCA_018467065.1. Taxonomy (NCBI): domain Eukaryota; kingdom Metazoa; phylum Arthropoda; class Insecta; order Lepidoptera; family Pyralidae; genus Ephestia; species Ephestia elutella. Next base: position 3,201 of record JAEMBS010000647.1, read on the forward strand.
TTCATAATCATAAATAAGACAATCACCAATACAATACTTGATACCATTAATTACAAGTCATTTGACATATCCATATACATCCTCACTTTCTACTTCAGTAATTATTCGCTCTCCTTTTACTTTTCCATGTTGTACAACAGTCGTTAAGCCCCGTTTATTAAGAAACCTATAACAACATTTCAATTGGCACTTAACAGCTAGTGACAAAGGTACATTTCGTATATTCTGTTGGATTAATACAAAAAAAGCAATGGTTGGGCCTAATAACTCTATAATGACATTAAAAGAAAAATACTATAATATTAAAATTATTTTTAGAAGTGCCAGGGATTTATGCAACGGTAATAAGATAACCTTAGCAACGGTAGCGGTATAGCTTAGCCTATTGTAATCTTTAGGTCTTACTTACAGAAAACGAGATTGAGCCTGACCATCTGAGTGCTCTGACAGAGGAAAATCTCAAAGAACTTTGCCCTTTGATGGGAGTGCGTACCTATAGATTTAAAGAAAAAATTCTGAGTTCCTTGATGGATTGGTAAGTCAAAAGATTTTGTTTTGCAACTATGTCTCTAATTTGCAGGCCTTCATCATAAATTCATTCTTTTTAAAAACTTTCTTAATACTGTTAAAAAGTATACGGGATCTCCTGAACAATTTACCCATGAGAAAGGTCGAGTAATTCCACAACACATCCTACATGCCTGCCTTTGGCCCATTTGGGCCAAATTGCAGAAAATCAAAATTTACTTATTTTCATTCTGTAACTAGTCCCATTTTTTTTGTATGGAAGTTTAAATCTTATCAATGCATGGTACAGTCAGTAAGACAAGACAAATGTTTCTGATTTTTTTTTTCTGAATTGTTACATTTTACTGTGTTTTTGTTCATAGATAAATTTAAAAATCATTTAATCGATTATTTCTACACTAAAACTTTTTTCTGTTTGTACCATTTATAAACATGGAATGAGTTGCAGAATAATATTTTAGTTAATTTTGATTTTCAGCAATTAGTTCCAAATAGTAGGAAGAGTTGTGGAAGTACTTGAAAGGTCTAGTTTTAGTGTCAGAGTTGCTGTACCCACAATCTACTATAAAACCACTTGTTATGAATTTGCAAGTTCACTTACTTAATATAATATTTTCAGGCTACAACAGACACTGTCTAAAGTGATTCTAACAGTATATTGCTTCCTGGAGATGACATTAATGCAGACTTTAATATAAGTTTATCTGAAGTTTTGATTTTACCCCAATGATTTAAAAAGTGTATCATAGGCAGATGTTGCAGAGTTAAATGTATATTTGATCTCGTCAATCACTAGGTAAAACTGTTTAAAAGTCTGAAGATTTCCAAGTAAAATAAGGTATGGCTGTACAGGTTCCCGTAGTTTCCGTGCGTTTTGTTTTTTTCTTCCACAGTTTGGTTAATATCTCCAGGATTCTGAAAAATGTGTTTTAGTTAAAACAATGTAAATGAACATTTCGAACGCCCGTTTGAATCGTGAGCGCGACTCGTCTCGAACGCGCGAAGCGATCGGCCAATCACGAACAAGTGTACGTACCAATACGCTAAACAATGTCTGTAAGTTTATATCCTCAGGCTCTGTCTACCCCGTAAGGGATTAGGACGTCATAACATATATGTATGTTTTTCTTAACAGTCTCTAATATCTATCAATATTCTACAGTATTATAATAAGAAATAACACTTTTTTCATAGGTTTGAAGTAGATACATAGATGATATTATTTAAATATTTAAATGCGAATATCTCAGCTCCGATATTACTATAGTAAGACCGCTTTAATGAGTCTTCGCCCACGGGGTACAGGGACGCGGGGTATGACGAAAAAGGGGCTGAGAGAGGTGCGGGCGGTAGGCCCGCACCTCTCTCAGCCCTCGGCCCCCGTTTTCGTCGTACCCCGCGTCCCTGTACTCCGCAGGCGAAGACTCATTAAAACGGTCTTACTATAAGGACAAAAATTATTTTACATGTATGTATATTTAAAATAGCATAACAAAATGACATTAATTTCATGTGTAGCTGCTGGAAAAAAAAAGACGCCAATGGTCCATACAAAGTTGAGCCTTTTGATATAGATTTACTTACGTCGACAATGACCATAATGCTCTCTAAGCATTCCCGTGTTAAGAACTTCTTTTTCTGTGATGATCGTCCTTTTGGTGGAATTAAATGAACCAACAGAGTCAGTTCTGATGGTATTTTCTCATCTGAAATAGAAAATGTCCAAATGCAATTAGATATCATAAAATAAACATTTCTACTGAAATGAAATGAAATGTGTTCATGACATCCTCGTTATGAATTCAAAACCATAAGCTCAGACCATCATACTGAAAAACTTTTATTGTGAAATCGCGAGAAAAAATCAGCTGTTTCATACATTTCTCGGTACCTAACAAGTGACAAATGTATGGAACAGCAGATTTTTTGTATTCATTCCATTTGTCTTGAGCAAAGATCACTTTTTAGACATATGAGTGGGATTAACAAGAGTAACAGCTATTGCCTGGGGAAACCACATTACAAGTGGTGATAGATACATCAATGATTAAAATAAGCATGCCTACATAATTTCAAGAAATTGTTATACAGACAATCGTCAATAATAATTTTAAGTAGTAGAATACTCATTCATAGACAGTAGAATTTTAGGTGTTTGCTTACCATCAGTATCTAAGCGGCTTAGTGAATTTAATAATATATAAGTCTTCTTTGTATTCATCGCTTTTTATTTCTGATTTCTTCAATTCAAATACTCTTTTACAAAACGGTTGCCAATTTTGTCTGAATATGTCTCCTTTACCAGGGAATAATAAATCAAAATCTTCATTAATCTAAAAAAATATATAATTTTTTTTATTAAGACCTCAGATTTAGATTAAATTCTTACCAACAGTGCTTGCATTCCACCACTGGTATAAGCCATAAGTTGTTATTATAAGCTAATAATTTTCGATGAATGTCCCATGGTACTACCAATACTTCACTCTGTATTTTTTTTTTTTTTTGTTTCTTACAGGTATAGAGCAATAACACACAATGACTGACACAAAAGATCATTACAGGAAACAAAAGAACATTAAGTGAAAACGTAATACATTATAAAGTGTTTGGGTTATAACTGATAGAAACAGTGGGCATTCACCACATTTCCATACACAGTCACTTAGGTAGTTATTCAGAAATTACTTGTATGCCACACCCGAAAAACTAACAATTGTTTAGGCGCAAAATGTCCAATTCGCAAAATGTAAAATTAGCAGAATGTCCAATATTGTCATTATGTCAAATGTTACAAATACTTTACTGAAAGAGAAAATAGGGTCTGGATTTTTTCAAATAACGCAAAAAATCTTGAAGTTCTTCAAATTTCCATTTTGACTTTTAATTTCAATTACCATAAAAATTTAAAAAGTATATAAATGTATTTATTGATCTTTTATCGAAATTAGGCTTATCTTTCTTACTTAATAATTGATGGGGTGACGTTATGATGATATTCGACATTTTGAGAATTGGTTATTTTGCGAATTTGACATTTTTGCGAATTGGACATTTTGTGCCTAAACGCCAACAACGTAGCTTTAAATTAGATTATCAAGCAGTTAATAAAGTTGTTAATTATTGCAACAGATGACAAAATAGCGCAACATAGCTTTCTCCAACCCAATAAACACAACACATGACTAACACTGTAGGTACCTGTGTGTGGGTGTGAGGATGCAGTCTATTCAATGGCCCAGTAATATTAACTAAGGGTTACTGGTTTATTTCTGTGAAAAAATTATTTAATAAAGTTCAAAAACAATATCATATTAATTATAGCAGTAGCTTAAGTACTCACGAGCTGCACAGCTTTTGGGCTGTTTAAAATACTCCACTTCTGAATGAATTGTGCAACATTCTCATATTCTTGCTCATGTCTAAATTGGGCAGTAGCTTTCCATTTTGCAACTACTTCATACCAGGGTTCTTGATTTTCTTTTAACCAGTTGAAGTATTCTTGATTTTTTCTGCTGTGGTACCTATAGTTAATTAAAAAAAACTTAAAAAAAAAATCAAATTGATACATATCATCATCATCAATCAATACATAATGTAAACATAAGTCTCCCAGCATGTATATCTGTCTGTATAGGCTAATCTCAGAAAATACTAGGCTCTATTTGATGCGGATTTCACTGGCATATAGAGTATTTATCGGGCAAGGGTTATGTATATAAAATATATTAGATTATAATAATTAATTATAATAGATTTTCACAATTATATTTACTTAAAACCTGATTTGTTTTATATACCTACTTATGTGAGTTTATACTACTATTATTTCCTATTGTGTTTATGTGTATGTATATATATATATTCTTATTCCATATCTATACATAATCTTATTTATATAATACCTTATACTAGAATTTAAGCTATAACATTAATGTTTGTAATAGTGCTCTCTAGAAATTTATAAACTCTTCCATTTAGATGCATAAAGGTACACATGTTTTGGATTACAATTAGAACAATATTTATAAGCATATATATGAGTCTGTAATTGATTGTAATCTGTTTTGTGTTCTAATAAATAAAGAAATACCCCGGGCAGACCCAAGGCGGACCGTTAGTTAAATATAAAGTTTCATGAAATAAAAAATAATTTGCTGGATTACCTACCACTAGGTGTTTCTATTATTCTTGTTCTTTTTGGTGGCGTATTTTCATTATCTTTATTAATGGCTGATTTGCGTTTTCTTTCCCCAGATTGAAATAATAAGTTTCTCACTCTATCTATAAGTTTTCCCTTAGCTGGTACTGATCTTCCACAGTGTGAATCACATTTTTTAATAGGCCGGGTAAAATATGTACTAGCTGACTCTTGCGGAAAGAGAGTTATTATTTTACCAGATAGCACTGTATAGTCATCATAATTCAAACGCCTGAAATAATGCAATAGAAGTTTCTAAAAACATGTTTTTAGATTTTAATTATTATATTAACTTTTGAATACTGACAGCAGGTAGCCATACAATATTTACCGCATGGGGCGAAATAAGTGATACCTTGGCCAAGTACTTATATTAATTCTGTGCCTTTGCCTAGCTCTAGAACGATACCGACATGAGGACAACACGACCTTGGGGAAACGGATTTCGATAAACTATGGTATAGTGGTAGTATACCACGTGGGTTCACACTAATACTATAAACTATGTATATGTCGCAGCCAAATAGTTGTATTAGCTATTTAGTTGACAGCCTACGCTGTTAATAGGGTATTTGACTTCATTTTTTTTTATTATCGTAAATAAAACTTCTCCCAGTTCCAAACAATAAGTAGAAATCACTTTTATAATATTTATAAAAATAAAAGAGATATAAGCTTTCAAAGACCAAGCATGAGCGAGCGAGCATTTCAACTAAATGGCTAATTCAACTATCTGGCTGTGACATATATATATATACAAAATTCCAGGTACTCACTTATTAACAATAAAAGTGAACAGATGTCTGATTATTACATCCGTTAAGCGGTTTCTGCACTTACTATCTAGGCATCCGTTTGTACTGTAAAATTGGAGATTTCCACACGGAGAAGTTTCTAACAGAGTTTTAAGATCAAAGTCTTAAAATTGGGGTAAAATCAAAACTTCAGATAAACTTATATTAAAGTCTGCATTAATGTCATCTCCAGGAAGCAATATACTGTTAGAATCACTTTAGACAGTGTCTGTTGTAGCCTGAAAATATTATATTAAGTAAGTGAACTTGCAAATTCATAACAAGTGGTTTTATAGTAGATTGTGGGTACAGCAACTCTGACACTAAAACTAGACCTTTCAAGTACTTCCACAACTCTTCCTACTATTTGGAACTAATTGCTGAAAATCAAAATTAACTAAAATATTATTCTGCAACTCATTCCATGTTTATAAATGGTACAAACAGAAAAAAGTTTTAGTGTAGAAATAATCGATTAAATGATTTTTAAATTTATCTATGAACAAAAACACAGTAAAATGTAACAATTCAGAAAAAAAATCAGAAACATGTGTCTTGTCTTACTGACTGTACCATGCATTGATAAGATTTAAACTTCCATACAAAAAAAAATGGGACTAGTTACAGAATGAAAATAAGTAAATTTTGATTTTCTGCAATTCGGCCCAAATGGGCCAAAGGCAGGCATGTAGGATGTGTTGTGGAATTACTCGACCTTTCTCATGGGTAAATTGTTCAGGAGATCCCGTATACTTTTTAACAGTATTAAGAAAGTTTTTAAAAAGAATGAATTTATGATGAAGGACTGCAAATTAGAGACATAGTTGCAAAACAAAATCTTTTGACTTACCAATCCATCAAGGAACTCAGAAATTTTTTTCTTTAAATCTATAGGTACGCACTCCCATCAAAGGGCAAAGTTCTTTGAGATTTTCCTCTGTCAGAGCACTCAGATGGTCAGGCTCAATCTCGTTTTCTGTAAGTAAGACCTAAAGATTACAATAGGCTAAGCTATACCGCTACCGTTGCTAAGGTTTGAAACGCATATCCATTAAAAAAACAAAGTGGCGCCGGCCGACAATAATATAAATCACTGGCTTTAATAGTCCATAGAAGTAATTTGAATATGTCAAATAAATTCTAAAATCGAAATTAGATATAACATTTTGAAATTTACTGTCGTATTGTCGGCGCTCCTTGTAGATAGGTAATTGAATAATGGTAGGCAGTTAGTTCAAGCTTCATCATGCTCATCAACCAGATCATTTCACTGCAAAAACTGCCCACTAGGATAGTAGAGAGAGACGTCACTTACCTAGGATAGTAAAGCTTGGGGTTTTCAGGTTTTGATTCGACACCTGTTACCTACTTTTGTCTCAGGGGCGTAGGTATAGACCGAACTATATCAGACAAGAAATATGCCAAAGGCCGCAGGTCGGAGGGCCCACAGTACATGAGGGCCGCAAGCATCTTTGCATTTATTATTATAAAATTAAGTAAATTTGTTTAGTAGCTAAATACCTACGTATTAGTTACGTACTTACTTAACTGTAAATCAACGTTGACGCTGGTTGAACTCCTTTACAATGAAAAGGCCCCATTAGGTAGGTAGGTATGTACATAGGGAACTAAAAGTTAGAGCTAAAACAATACATTTTTGAGAATACTTACTAGAAAATAATTCTACAACTTCATCTGGCAGCTGGCATTTGCCAGGATTTGAGAAGTTGGTCCATAGTAGCCACTTAGGTTACTAACTACCAAAAGAATTTGTAACTTTGCACAGCAGTTCACTCACAGCACTCAACAAACAAGTTAGTAAACGACCGTTAGGGATGTACCGTGCGCGCGGCGGGCCATTAAATTAATCGATAACATCGAAAAAACAACACACTGTATTAATACTACCACGTTTGCCCATAACAATTACAAATTCAGTGCCGTCCTGAATTTTGAATACCAAAACTGTACTCTGCTTGTCACGGGCGTAGCCAGGATTCTGTTTCTGGTGTGGTTAATAAGACTTCAAAACGACGACTGGGGTGCTGAGGAGTAAAATCTACTAATAGTGTGCTAATGAGGGGGGGGGGGGGAGGTTGAAGTGAGATATCAATAAGAGAGGTATCAATTGTCACATCTAAATATCCTATCGTACTATTATTATAAATGCAAATCCTACTTATATTATAAATGCGAAAGTTTTAATGTTTGTTACTCAATCACGCAAAAACGGCTGAACAGACTTGTATAAAATTTAGCACCCGGATTAACATAGGTATAGGATACGTTTAATCCCGGAAAAAATATTTGGTTCCCGGGGGATTCTACGCAGACGAAGTCGCGGGCTACAGCTAGTTAAATATACATAAATAATTGACCGAGTGAAACGAAAGTCTCCGAGTCTAATGGGAACAGACATACAAACTTCGAATAGAAGTTTATGTGTGTATGTTTGTTCGACGAGACGATAACCTGGGCTTAGGTACCATTTGTCCATCATCACGAAATCTTATAGACTAGTAGAAGTCAATAAATTGTTTAAATTGAAACATGAGCCAATTCGATGGGACAAAACTATTGATAGTATAGATTATTGTTGCAATTTAGTAGCAATACTATTGATACTATCGATAGTACATTCGATATTGAACTTCGATAGTATCGATTGTATTGCAGTGTGTGGATAGCAGTTCGAAAAATCCGATATATATATATATATAAGATTTATATCCGATATATTTTTATTTATTTATTTATTCATATTACAAGCTAATAGGTGTTATATCCATAACGCTTACAAGACTAATTTAAAAAAAATAAGACAAAAGAAAATGGGTACACACAATCGTCAAATTAATGGCAGAAACAATTTCAAGATTGGCAGTCATTATATATCCATTGTATTTTATTTTAACCTATATTATTAAATATATAATAATAATGTTGTGTAGAAAAAAACGACACCTGATATTACTTAAAATAATGGATTAAGATAATACGATTACTTGACCTTCCATGAAATCGCGAGGCGAATACTAATGAAAGGCTTTTCCCATCACTATTTTCTGAGTATCGTGTATCAGCTTCTGATTGGCTAATGTTTAGCCAACGAGGACAAAGGGTTTGCAACGGTTAGGGTTTATTCTAGAATACTATTCATTGAAAACTTCAAAACTCTTGGAGGAAAAATTTTTAAATCTAGAAATAAGACCAACATCATTTTACAAGAAGAACATTAGTTAATTACAAAATTTGTTTTATTTTAAAGGAAAACAATCTTTTTCTTCTAATAACCATTTTTTTTGGCCGAAGAAACGAATATAATTTTTAATCGACTCCCAATAGAAAGAAGGTTCTTGGGTGCTATTCACCAGACTGCAAAGAAGGAGGGTAATGTTTTTCGGGTGTATGTATTTATGTACTTACTACTTATGTATAATTCTTTGGCACGCCCTACAGACTAAATGGCTTGGCGGATTTTATCTTGAGGAGGTGTCGGTTGGATTCGTCTTGATTGTCAGAGAGAACCTGGATGTGTTAAAATTACAACGGCGGCTGTCGGTTTTTTTTTTTAGATTTTTAATGAATTTTAAAAGTGTGACTCAGTAGGTACTAGGTAGGTAGGATTTATGTTAGTGTATGGCGTATGGTCTCTGAATAAGGAAGTATGGTTTCCTAGCCCGGTCGTCCTGACCACATGCGGCGGACGGAGTGTGAGCGAGAGGGAACTTACAAAATAAATAAGCATCTAATACAATAAAAATAAACATGTTGAGGAATATTGCCATGCCTGATGATTGTTTTAATTGACCGAGCGAGCGCAGCGAGCGAAGCGTCTCAGTTTCCACTAGCCGAAAATTCTTTTGTCTGTCCGGATGTTATCGCCTACAGGTCGCAGTTCTGAACCGATTCTCATGAAATTTGACAAGACCTGACATTGAAATAAAAACGTATTCTCGGAGGAAAAAAATATCTTTTTTACTAAGAGGCCTTTTATCTTCTATCAAAAAAGCAATTTTTTTGCTAAAGAAGACGAAATATCTCGTATCAATTACAAACAGATGTTGAAACAAGATTTTTAGATCTCTTTAATGAAATGAAGTGTAATTTCTTCGGAACAAGAAACTTTGGTTTCTTGATCGAAGATATGTAATCTTAGTATAAATTATTTTGGCCTCGTTCAGTTAAGAGAACCAATATCTTTACGTAAGAAACAAATTTTGACTGAAAATAAAACTCTCTTGAAATGAGCCAATATTTCCAAGAATGTGTATAATCTTGGAGGAAAATAATCGCAAAATCTTTTTTTTCCGTGTAAACTCTGCTTTTCACTTCGATTGCGAGGAAATAAATCAAATTGAAGAAATTAATAAACGCACGAAAAAACAAGAGCAGTTTCCCGCTGCTTCATTTTTTTAAATCTTACGACATTGATAGGCTTGGGCTGCAGACCTATTCAGCCTACTATTAAATTAATTTTGTAATAATTTTATTAAATTAATTAAATAACATACCGTACTTGAATTTAAATTTTAAAATCTTTTATGTCTTAAAAAACACATAAGTAAGTAAATATTATAAAAAAAACTAATTCCTTCTATGAACTTTTTATCGTGTTTGGCTGTATGGCTCATTTTCTTTGCCTTAATATAGATATATTTATGAGTAGATACGTTAATGCCCTTGTGCACAAAATTCGATTTTGTGCAGCCTATATCCTGCACAAATAAGCACTTTCAGAGCATGAGAAGTGAAAAAATTATTTTCATTTCATTACAAATGGCTAGAAAAAAATCGTTTACGGCCAGCCGGTGCGATGCCAGTCAAATAATTATAATGCACGTTCATGCCATGTGATAAGATTCGATTTAGCATGACTTTTGTCCGAGAAGCTTCTGTATGTGAGTAATATAACTTATTCTGCGACAGCGGTATATAAATCTCGCCGACAATTTGAGATGCGATCTCGGGCCAAGCAGGTTATCTTGTTGCCTGACACGTTATTTGTTCACAATATTCGTCAAGTATTCCGTCCGAGGAACGAAACGTGATTTTTGAGAATTGGAATTCCCTCAATTTCAGAGAAAAAATATCACACTTAAAAATCTGGTGCATGATGAAACCACAGAGTATACGATGAAACTCATTGCAGCTCAAAAAAAATTCCACAAACTGTCAAATATGAAATTTTGGAACGCGATAAAAACTATGCTTATGTTTAGTTTCTAAACGAAATTTTAAATGTTAGAAACATTTAAAATTTCGATCGATAAACGTTCTACTCGTATAACTACGTTTAATGTGATTTAGGTGGCTACTCGACCAAAAAAATTTCGTTCATTGGCCGAGTTGGACATTTTCTAAAAATGGTACCTAGTGGTCGGGTCAATTTTCTGCCTATAAAGTCGTCGACCAGACCGACCATAACCATTTTTAGAAAATGTTTAACTCGGCAAGTGGTCGCGATGTGTACGTTCAAGTAGCCATTTAAGTCACATGTTTATGCGTTGTGGTTGTGGCTTAAGTTTTCGTGTTGGATGGAATATCTTTTCTCTTTACTGAATATAAGTTAGAAATATAACTTTTATAAGGAACATAACTTTTATATCAAGATTTTTTAAAACAAAAAAAAAAGATTTAACTTCAACTTTTAATGAAATACTCGCTGTGATTGTGATGGACTAATTCTTGGTGACACTTGCTGGAGCTTACGTCGAGATAAGCTCCTAAAATAACTTGTGTTGCTAAGTTAGCCGTTGTTTAAGCCCGAGGGACGACTTAGCCAGTTTAAGTTTTAAGCAGTATTGACGTCATATTTTGTCTTTTAATTTTTAAAAACTTCGTTTGATTGCAAATTTTTTTAACTAATTTCAAGGAATATCTTATTTTTTAAATTGATATAGTTTTTTTACAAGTTATGTTGAAACTAGTAGATTAAAAAGAGATTCCAAAATATTGTCCTACCTATTCAACAACAACAGTTTTAAGAACAGATTGGACAAAGTCTCCAAACTTCAAGATATACACGCATCAACTTATTAAGCTGCTAGTGTGTTCAAAATATAATATATAATATAATTTAATGTAAAAAGGTTTAAGTAGTAGAAGTAGTTTCGTGTCATGCGGTTATAGTACCCAGAATTCTAGCATAGCAATAGATTATGGAATTACAAACTATAAATCACAGTATTTAAATTACTAACTATCACTGGAAGCACATTTTACAAAAATATTCAAAGTACTGCATTAATTTATTCCGAATTTCGAAATAAATTCAAACTTCCACTGAGCATTAAAAAAGCGAACTAGTTTAACTTTATCTGTCCGCGATATGTGTAAAAGCAGCGAAATTCCGAGTTATAATTTAGTCAAATTTGGCTTTGCATTGGAATAAACATTAATTCCAATGCAAAACCAGCCAGTTGAGCTGATAGCGTCACAGATTAAAAATATTATTTGTATTATTTCGGAATACGACAAGAACACAACGGCATTGCGTAGATAATGTCTGTGCAATCGTCCACTCGGTGGTACAGGTGCGAGCAAAATTACATGCACAGAGCGGGGGACATTTGGGGCACATTTCTCGGTATTTCGGGATATTTTGGCGTCCGAGGGAATTCGAGATAACGCGTCCGATTGTACCCGTCGCCTCGGGATTGCGAGATGCTTGCGTTCCATTTTGTCCATTGTTGTGTTTTAGTGTTCCATTCTGCTATAATTCTGTGCTGCGCTGTGTAGATTGGGGGAACAAAGTTCGTAAATTAAGAATTGTTTAATTATGATTTATGGAATGTTTTTGAATCATTACATAAATGTTATCAGATGTTATTAAACATCTCGCAACAAAATAATTAGCACAGTAAAATAAGGCGATTGTGCTAGAGAATTAAAGAAACATATAAGAAATCTAATCTTGGGAAATAATATTATTACATTATTACATTTCCATCGACATAATAACTGTACCTACCTACCTACTCGAATGTGGGCGAGATTTTGCTAGATTAACTACCTACTATTTGTTTTTTTTATTCATCCAAATAGCTCATATCCTCTAGACAACCTTTAGGAGCCACAGAAAGCAATTATTTGAAAAAAGAAAAAAAAAACAACTTATTTGCAAGAATATTTGCAGATACCTTAGAATATGGGAAACGGAATTCAAGGATAGAGAGTGGGACAGACTCCGCTATTGAATATGAAATGACCTCGGAGTTTGATACGAATTTAAATTTTGTGTATATGTGGCTCCTTATGTATTTGTCTATCGGTTCACGCAGTATATAAGCGGCCAGAGTGGTCACTGCAGTTCAAATTAGCTGCAAACTGCTTGGCTGCTGGCGATAGAACAAGTTGGTACCAACCTGTGGTACGGTTGTGGTAGATAAGATAAGATAAGATAATCATATAATAATATCATAATAAATAATAATAATAATATACGATAATATCTTTGTCTTTAACACTTCAACGTGTTTATTCGGAATTCTCCACAGGACAATTCGCCACATCGCACGAAAAGACGGTCAAAACCTTAAACAGCTGATGGTTACAGGCAAGGTGGACAGCAAACGACCAAATGGCTGCAGCCCTACGAGATGGTCGGACCAAATCCTATCATCCTCAGACATCAAACTTCATAAGGCCTTCCAAGAAGCGAAAGATCGGTGGAGGGAAGTAGTCAAAGAGAAGGTGATTCTATGAGGAATCCAACGCGAGGAGGAGAATTCGGAATCGTTCCATTTCAATCAATTTCGACCAATCGATTCAAAAGCCGACATCAAATTAAAATTGCAAGATAGACCAATCCATTATAGACCTCGGGCGAGATATGAAGTGATTCAGCCGATTCCCTTTTGAAATATGGCTCTGATAATGTTTTTTTATCCGAAGTCTTCAACTTTATTGGTGAGATTTAAGCCGAGATTGACCGAACCAAGTTTAACAACGGATTACGATCTGGATTTGTTCTTAGATTAAAGATGTAAATCACTTGATGTTTCTTGATGACTTTTGTTTGATTGCCTCAGTTATTTTGATGGAAATTATTTTAATGTTTGAGATTGAAAATATGGCTGCTATAACCCAATATCCTACTTTGTTTCCTGACTCTTGTTTTGTAAAAAAATCCAGATTAAATAATCAACTACGATAAATATTCCGGTACATTTTAATACCGTGTGTGGCTGTCCGTCTGTTACACATTTTTTTCTTCTAAACCACTTTTTCTCCCTTAACGTGCCTAAATTTACATTACGATACGATCTTCTCTGA
>JAEMBS010000648.1:0-17000 GCA_018467065.1 Ephestia elutella
GTCAATCATGCTACATGGTACGCGCCGACGAATTGTACAATGAAGTGATGGCCGAAGCGACCGGCAAGGGGGCCTCACAGGGGATGTTTATTGGCTGTACCGTTGATACCTCTACTGGAACCGTCACCTTCACTTGTGAGGGGAAGGATACCAGCATTAAGTTTAAGGTAAATATGAAACAACTACTAATTGACTCATAGATTTTTGAGTAGATAAATCTACTTGTCTACTACTTGAGTTGTACAACAAAGTGATGGCCGAAACGACCGGCAAGGAGGCCTCGCAGGGAATATTCATTGGTTGTACCGTTGATACCTCTACTGGGACCGTCACTTTCACTTGTGAGAAGAAGGATACCACTATTAAGTTCAAGGTAAATATGAAACAACTACTAAAGGACTCTCTTAGGAGATAAATCTACTTGTCTACTACTCCCTTGATACTTCTACTGGGATCGTCACCTTCACTTGTTAGGGGAAGGACACCAGCATTAAGTTTAAGGTCCGTTGCATCATCAGCCGTTTCAATGTCCCCACTACTGGGGCAATGGCTTTCCTTGAGGATGGATAAGGAGGATGGGCCATGACCCACCACGCGGGTACAATGCGGATTGTGGGTTTTAACGATTACTAATACAGCCGGGACATGGAATATTTGTATAATATCATTTTAAAGTATGAAAGGTCCAAGGATAGAGCCCTGAGGTACACCAGATGCGACTATTACTCGTACTAGGCTAGATTGATGACCGTTAATCATTACCATTTGGGTTCGATTGCCAATATATGATTAAAACCATCTAAATAGAATTACCACGAATATCATTGTACACAATTGTATTGAGAAGTATTTCATGATCCACTTTATCAAAAGCCTTCTGTAAATCCGAAAATTAATTTGTTCTAAACGATTTAAGATCATTTTTACTGATACAAAAACCTTTGTCCCTTACGGGGTAGACAGCCAAGCGTCGATCATTTTTATATCCGTATACTGGCTTTCGTCCTTGTCTTGGCCCGCGTAAATTTAGTTTATTACCCATTTTACCCCCTAAGGGATAAAATTTCCAAAATCCTTATCTTAGTGCTCACATAAGTTAGCACTACGAAAGGATTTTGGAAATTGGCTATATAAAAAAACTTCTCTGCAATATTTGAAGCTTCTGTGTTTAGCGGTTTCGTCTCTACGATGATATACTAATAAGTCAGCGTTCAATTTTATTATTATACTTACTCCGCTGTCTCAGTGACCTCAAAGTCTTGACCTCCGCAACGAGAGAGCACCATAATCAAACCTGCGCGATGGCTCGCCAGTTGCCTGCTCCCAGCTCACGCAGATTATTATTATAGATAGATTTATGTAATTAGTAATAAGGTACCTTTATTATACACCACCTAAAATTCTCTGCATGACCCAAAGGTTGGCTGGTAGATAAGCCCTTGCCTTAGCAATAAGCCCTATTGTACATTAACTTTTGTACTTTTTGTACAATAAAGGTTAAATAAATTAATATATCTTAGCTCAATAACTTTATTTCTTAGATGGAGCCAGACACAAAACTCTTCCCGGCCATTTTCGTGGAAGCGACCTCAAAGGAGATCCTGCAGATAGAACTAGGCCGCTCGGCCACCAGTTTACCTTTGAGCGCGGCCGTGCTGCCAACCAGCGACAAGCACGTCATCCCACAGTTCCCGCCGCGGCTCAAGGTGCAGTGTCTGAAGCCCCACCAGTGGGCCCGGGTGAGTTCTAACTGGAAATCTTTTCTTGTTTTTTTATAGGTATACTGAGGTTAGTAGTACTCATAAAAAAACCCCTGATGAAGGCGATTAGGACGCCTGTAAATTAGAGGTATCACTAAAAGATCACAAGCTGTGGAAAGCAAATATCTTTATATTTATTTAAAAGCTGTGCTTTCTTTCTAAGGCCTTCTAAGGCGATTAATATCTGAATCAAAAATGTTTATTTTCCAGATAAACATTTCTGATCCCTCTATTCTCTTCTTTACATTTTAGGTCTTGATACGACACGACGCCTGCTTTCTCTTCCATTTGGCTTATGTGTTTAACTCTTTCTAGGTCTCCCTGGACCTATTCTTCTTTTCACCTTTCCTTCAATTCCTATTGTTTCTTCCTATTGTTCCCGGACTCTTCACGTGTACCAAATTTCTTAATATTCAACTTAATTTCAGGTGCCCAATCAATCGCTGCAAGTTCACGCGCTCAAACTATCCGACATCAGAGGATGGTCTATGCTCTGTGAAGACGCTGTGTCTATGCTTGCCTTACACATACCAGGTAACTTTATAAAGCAGATAAAATTTTGGGATATACTTTACCATCTCCGCACCGTTACTCCCGTGGGAATTACGGGATAAAAAGTACCCTATGTGCTATTTAGTACAGTTTATTTAGTAGTAGTAGTAAATTTCATCGAAATCTGTCCAATAGATTTTGCGAAATTGCGGTTAACAAATATCCTTACAAACTCACATACAAACATTTGCATGTAATGTAGGAAAGATAAATCAAATTTTGATATATTTTATAATTTGCAGAGGAGGACCGTTGCATAGACATCCTAGAGTTGATCGAAATGGACAAGTTACTGAGTTTCCATTCGCACACTCTCACTTTGTACGCTGCGTTGTGTTACCAAAGTAATTATAGGTAAGTACATAGTTTGAATTTTTTCCTATTTTAATAAATTTTCAAGGTAAGTATTTTTGATTAGTGTTAGGCAAATAAAATCTAAGAAATATAACGGCAATGAACTTTGACCGATCAGAGTTTTGCCTCGGACACTATGAGTGAGCAGAACTGGCCGTCTATTTGTTTATGATACGTTAATGTAGAAATAGAAAATTAAAACGATGATTTTTAATTTCCCAGAGCGGCGCACGCACTATGCCAGCACGTGGATCAAAAGCAACTGTTATACGCGATCCAGTCCCAATACATGTCGGGGCCGCTGCGACAAGGGTTCTACGATCTGCTGATCGCTTTACATCTGGAGTCCCACGCTACCACTATGTGAGTATAATCTAATGTCCCACGCTGCCACCATGTAAGTATAAATAAGTATTCCACGCTGCCACCGTGGCATATAAATGAAAATAATGAGTCACATGGTCCATGCTTGTGGATCAAATGCAACTGTCATACGCGATCCAGTCCCAATACATGTTGGGGCCGCTCCGGTAAGGGTTCTACGATTTATTGATTGCTTTACATCTGGAGTCCCACGCTACAACCATGTTAGTGTAATCTCATGTCCCACGCTGCCACCATGTGAATAAATCTTATGTCCCACGCTGCCACCATGCGAGTATAATCTTATGTCCCACGCTGCCACCATGCGAATATAATCTTATGTCCCACGCTGCCACCATGCGAGTATAAACTAGTATCCTACGCTGCCACCATGCAAGTATAAACTAGTATCCCTCGCTGCCACCATGCAAGTATAAACTAGTATCCCACGCTGCCACCATGCAAGTATAAACTAGTATCCCACGCTGCCACCATGCAAGTATAAACTAGTATCCCACGCTGCCACCATGCAAGTATAAACTAGTATCCCACGCTGCCACCATGCAAGTATAAACTAGTATCCCACGCTGCCACCATGCAAGTATAAACTAGTATCCCACGCTGCCACCATGCAAGTATAAACTAGTATCCCACGCTGCCACCATGCAAGTATAAACTAGTATCCCACGCTGCCACCATGCAAGCATAAACTAGTATCCCTCGCTGCCACCATGCGAGTATAAACTAGTATCCCACGCTGCCACCATGCAAGTATAAACTAGTATCCCTCGCTGCCACCATGCGAGTATAAACTAGTATCCCACGCTGCCACCATGCAAGTATAAACTAGTATCCCACGCTGCCACCATGCAAGTATAAACTAGTATCCCACGCTGCCACCATGCAAGTATAAACTAGTATCCCTCGCTGCCACCATGCGAGTATAAACTAGTATCCCACGCTGCCACCATGCGAGTATAAACTAGTATCCCTCGCTGCCACCATGCGAGTATAAACTAGTATCCCACGCTGCCACCATGCAAGTATAAACTAGTATCCCACGCTGCCACCATGCGAGTATAAACTAGTATCCCACGCTGCCACCATGCAAGTATAAACTAGTATCCCACGCTGCCACCATGCAAGTATAAACTAGTATCCCACGCTGCCACCATGCGAGTATAAACTAGTATGCCACGCTGCCATCGTATTAGTATAAACGAGAATAAACAGTCACATGACTCATGCACGTGAATCAAAAGCAGCTGTTATATGCGATCCAGTCGTTTTACATTTAGAGTCCCACGCTACCACCATGTGAGTATGTATGGGTTAATCACCAATAAACTCAAAATAAATAACTGTGATTTAGTTGTTGAAATTTCTAATTAACCTAACATGAATAAAATAGCAAATGAGTGTATATTTCTCAGGGAGACCTGCAAGAACGAGTTCGTCATTCCCCTGGGTCCGGAACTCAAGTCTTTATACGAAGATCCGGAGATGCAGCACAGCCTGCGATCGTTGCAGACCGAGAGCGTGCGGCCGCAGATGAAGATGACGGATATCGCGTGAGTTTGTCACACTTATAACAATGTGATAAGATCTAAAATTAAATAGTGTTAATGCTTCTGACTGTACAATGTAAATTTTTCGATTATGGGGATTATTTTTTTTTTTTTTTTTTTAATATAAGCGTGTAGTCTAACCCCGTCTACACCAAAAAAATGTTGCTTAATGTTTTATTTACTACTTGTAGAAAAAAGTTTTATACATGCTGACTTGTGTAACAACAAGATTTGCAACATTTATCAAATTTTAAACGTGTTTTGGGTGTGAACAAAATACCTAAAATATTGCATGAAATTTGTGTAAAACATGTTGTCAATTTTGGTGTGATCGAGGGTAACAAATGTCTGTCATTGTCATTAGAGTAGCGCCATCTATTCGATATATATCAGTACCGCGATGTCCATAAATGTCTTGAATTCCAGTGAAAGCATAACGGAGATCAGCAACCTGTACTCTCCGTACTTCCCATTGGAAGTGGTGAGGGAGTTCGTGATGCAAGCATTAGCTGAAGCCGTGGAGACGAATCAAGTTCACAACCGGGATCCAGTGGGGGGCAGCAATGAAAACCTGTTTCTGTAAGTACAATATCTTTGCCATTCCCCTGGGTCCAGAACAATTGATCAGGTTTATAGTAATGGGAAATGATTAGTGAATAGTGACCAGTGTGCGTAGTGCGAGATTTTATTCGCATGCGAACGCGTTAACATTAACTCAGTATGGAATTGATGCAACGCCACCTGGTGACAACTAGGTGGCAATGCTTCAATTACATACTAATCTGGTCAAAACGAATAAAACTTGCACTACGTATACAGATGCCACCTTTCAAGCAATCCGGTAGTTCTATTTAAATTGTATCTAGGATCCGGCTCGAAGGACCAATTATTATCCTCAGCTCGGATGATAAAACAGTAGTTTATTAATTTGTATTAAAAATACAAAATATGTAATGGTTGCTTTGGCTCGGTAGGTGGCGCCACATGCCTAACATTGTAACGCGGCGACGCGTTCATCCTCTTTGGATCCATTTATGCGTGCGCTGGCACATACATACTTATTTCACCTGTCATAAATTTTAAACTGTATTCATTCATATTCGATTCTGAATTCTGATTGTCATTCTTGGCCTCGTATCTACCGATATACATTACTTTATTTGTGAAGCTATTTTAAAATATTATTATACTATAGACCCTTATCGGGTCTTATGTTTTTACCAATAAATTACCATACACCGACCCTGAAGATTACTTTTATTATTATATGGAGCTCACGCTCCAACATATCGTATGTTTCCAGGCCGCTGATCAAACTGGTAGACCGGTTGCTATTAGTGGGCATGATGAGAGATGAGGACGTGGGGAAAATGCTCATCATGATCAACCCGGAGACCTGGGACCCCACCTTTGATAAAGGTTAGTTTCGTTTACAATTTTTATTCAATTCGATTTTTTGTTTGTGTGTAGTATCTTTATTATTTTATTTTTATTTATAAAGGAATAACAAAAAGTTACATATTGTATGATAACAAATTACATTGGTTATAAAGTACTAGTAATAATTACGTAACCCACTACGTTATACACAGGTTAATTCAAAAAGAAGTTCCAAATTATTACCACTAGAGGATGTAGGACAAAGACAAAATATTATTGTACTAAGGATGCATAGTTATTAACATAAATGAAAAGGTACATATACAATTGCCGACTTATCCCATGAAGGGATCTCTTCCAGTCAACCAACAATATTTGATTTTCACACAAATCTTGCACAAATTTGAAAAAAACTAAAAGGCAAAATTATATTAAAATAAGTTATTCAAATGATGGCATTATTGAATGTCTACTCAGTTATTTTATTACACAAAAGAATCTGCCGTTTCAATGACTGACAGACAACGCACAGCCTAAACTACTGGGCGTAGGACGCTGAAATTTGGCATGTAGGTTCCTTATAGTGTAGGGGAGCACTAAGAGAGGATTTCTCGAAATTCCCACGGGAACAAACTCCCGGGCCAATGCTTCTTCTTCTTATCGAGTGTGTTATTACTAACACTGGTGTCAGATTTTATTCAAGTCGCTTAAAGGCATCTGACACGACTTACGATTACCTCCATCTAGTGGCAGTAGCCACTAGATGAAACACTAGTTAGCTAAACAGTCAGCCAATGTGCAGTTTCCTCACGATGTTTACCTTCACCGGAAGCAGATGGTGGTCTATGAGAAAACTACTATATATGAGTCAGATTGGTCTACAAACTCATGCGACACAGGTAGTATTTGAACCCGGGTCCTACTCGACCTCAGGCGGGTGTCATTACCACTTGGCCACCACCGCTTCAAAATGCCAATGCTAGTATCCCCTAATTTCGCAGAGGGCAAAGACGAGCACCGCAAGGGTCTACTTCACATGAAAATGGCGGAGGGTGCCAAGCTTCAGATGTGCTACCTGCTACAGCATCTCAACGATATCCAACTGAGACACAGGGTAGAAGCCATCATAGCCTTCGCTCATGACTTTGTCGGTGACTTGCAGACTGACCAATTGAGGTTTGTATTAGATAGTTTTGTCCTAAAAGTAGTTGGCTACTTATAACTGTCACTTATTCATTGTCATTGAGAGGGATCCTTTTATTTCTCATAAGGTTAATAATCATAATATGGTTTGTCATAAGGCCTTTCGCATAATTTTTTTATCATAATATTTTATTTAAATAATGTTTATTGTAATAATATTTGTGTAGGCCTAATTATAGATTGTCATACTGAATTTTCTTATAAAATGGTTTATCATAATGGATTTGTCATAATTGTTGTAGTCATAAACATACTTTATTTTTTATTTTGTTGATGGTTTCCTGATTCGAGTCTGAAAATGTGATATTTGATTATACCTATTTCACATTAAGTTGACAAAGACACTAGTATAGGTTAGGGTGCGGCAGCGGGTGGCTGGGCCCTTTAAATACCCTTGCCGCGAACATAAACAACAAAAAAACAAAAACTTAACAAATCTTACCTTTTCTCTGAGTACATCCGTACATTATGAGTTCTCTTTTCTCTGTACTTTATGAGTATTACTATTATAATTAAATTATATTATGATTATTTATGTTTATGACAATTTGTATTTATTACAAAACAATTATGTTAAAAAAAATATGTGAAAAAAAATTATTTTAATTTTAATTTATGTTAATTATGATTATGTGAAAAAACATTATTTCAAACTATATTATAACAAATATTTTTATAAGAATCATTAGAGACCCTCATTGAGAGGTGTAGCTGCAGATGTGCTACCTGCTACAGCATCTCAACGACATTCAACTGAGACACAGAGTGGAGGCCATATTGACACACACGGAGACGAAAAAAAACTTACATAAATATGTCCACCAATCACTGTTAAAGTGAGTTACTATGTACTAAGATGCCCATAATGTTTGCAGACGTTACATAGAGATCAAACAGTCGGACCTGCCAAGCGCCGTGGCCGCCAAAAAGACCAGGGAATACCGCTGTCCGCCGAGAGAGCAGATGAACGCCATTCTCAGTAAGTTATTAGTATATATATCAGATATATATAGAATGTACTAAATCTAATGTCGGCCTTTGAATCACGTTTGTCAGATCGTATTTGGCTACCTGCTAGACAGCCATCTTGCCTAGTGTGGACCCAACTGTAAAATGTAAATGTATCATTCATTCATATAGTTGTACAACTGTTGCTCTCGGCTTCACCCACGTGAAAAAGCAAAAAGTATCTTGTTTTCACACTATCACACTAACATTATAAAGAGGAAGTAATTGTAAGTTTGTGAGTTTGTTTGTAGGGGATAATCTTTGGAACTACTGAACCGATAAAAAAAAAAAACAGAAATAGAAAGCTACATTATACCTGAGTGGCATAGGCTACAATTTATGTGTCTAT
This sequence comes from Ephestia elutella, assembly GCA_018467065.1. NCBI lineage: Eukaryota > Metazoa > Arthropoda > Insecta > Lepidoptera > Pyralidae > Ephestia > Ephestia elutella. The sequence goes on from JAEMBS010000648.1 coordinate 8,538, forward strand.
ACGAGCGAAGCCGGGGCGGGGCGCTAGTTCTTTTTATAAAAACTTTGTTTATGCTTTTTTTAAACAATCAGAAAACTACTTTTTTTCTTAATTACTTATTTTATTTTATTTTTTATTTACATGGAAGACCAACAACTTTCATTATAGGTTCTATAGAACACCAAATTAGACTCACTTTCTATTTCTGATTGGCGATTTTTGATTTGACAATACCGTATTAGTGGTACTTGTAACTGATCTAATTTATCGTCTTAAAATGACGCAACTCCATCGAAAGTGAATTAGTTTTATTCACCACCTCGTCACGATTTATCTACTAAACCAATCATCCTGAAATTTCGCATACCTACACATAGTTAGAAGTACTGAGCAGGACATAGGGTACCTTTTATTCCGGGAAACGCACTTTTCCCTTGTTCGAGATTGTGCAGAGCAACTACGCTCTGCTGCCAGAAAATGTGGCAGAGAGAATCCGGACAAACGAAGCGGCGGGAAGAATTCTGTACCGGAACTTCACCGGGAAAAAACCACCGGTAAAAATAAGTACCGGGAAAAAATCTCCACGCGGCACCACGTTTGCCCGACTAAAACCTAACTAACTTAACGCAGTCTGCTACCACCGTAGCTTATGAAGGGAGCTACAGGGCCCTATATGATAACCTAACCTATAAATTAACTACAATTGAACACTTACCAAATTAAATCTTCTTTCTCTTCGGATCCAAACTTGAGTGTCTTCGGGAAGGGGGAATTCCTAATCACCCTACCTAACCCTTGAGATCTCAATTCCCCAGAACAACTAAATAGATTTCTTCCCGTAGTTTCACTCAGGAACAGCCAGATGTGAACAGCCAGCCACGTTTCACCTCTCACAAGAAAAAGTCACAATAACAGAGTTTTTCACAAACACAAATTCAATAGTTATTTAACAAACAGGAAATTCACAATTATCACTCAAACTAAACAACAAGCAAAAGACGCGAGACCGCTCCGCGTATTAAAATCAAACCGATATCGCCCTGGACAATGCAATGGCGGACCACACGCGACGCCATCCACGCTAGCAGTGTGAGAACCCCAAAACGCCTGGCGGCGATAACAGGAAACGCCTGCGTTTAGTCTTACCCAATATATTACAAACATCCCCCCGTCCCGGTCTGAGAAGCAGACCGCTAGCTTACTCTACGGGAAGGCGGGCGAGAGAGGTCACACCTCTCCTTAAAATCGAACCGTCGACCAACACCTCAGCCACACGCGGAGTGCCATCTCCGCCAAGAATCAAACGTAATATGCGAGCTCGTCGCCAAAGCAATGAGGGCAAATTTGCCTCTTTTAACAACACTAAATCACCCTCCCTGGGAGGCTCAGTCCTGTCTGTCCACTTCACTCTTTGCTGCAGCAAATGCAAATATTCAAGCGACCAGCGACGCCAAAAGTCCTGGCTCATTTGCTGCAACATTTGAAAACGCGACAACCGATATACGCGTTCGTCCTTCCACGGGTATTCGGGCAGGGCATTCAAAGGCCCTCCCACCAAAAAATGACCAGGGGTGAGAGCTTCCAAGTCATTTGGATCTGGAGAGAGCGGACAGAGAGGACGAGAGTTGAGGACCGCCTCAACTTTACAAAACACTGTGGCCAGCTCTTCAAAAGTTAGAGCCGTTTCTCCGATAATGCGGCGGAGGTGGGTCTTTGCGGATTTCACAGCCGCTTCAAAAATCCCTCCCCAATGGGGGCAACTTGGGGACTAAACTTCCAGGTTATTCCCTTTGGGCAGCAATTTGACTTAAACTAGTACAATTTTTATCAATAAACACAGAAACATCCTTAAGATAATTTACAGTTCCTTTATAGTTTGTGCCATTGTCAGACCTAATAAGGGAAGGTAGACCTCGACGCGAAACAAAGCGATCCAACGCGGCGACGAAGGCCTCCGTAGTCAGAGCCGATACCACCTCCAAATGGACAGCCTTGGTGGCCAAACAAACAAATACACACAAATAGCCCTTCACAATACGGGCATTACGAAAGGGAGAAGCCTTGATCGAAAAGGGACCGGCAAAATCGGTTCCAACGCCGTCAAACGGTCTCGAAGGTCGGATTCGATCAGCGGGCAAATCACCCATCTGTGGTTGCATCGTGGATGCCTTCAACCTATAACATGCAATACATCGAAACAGAACGCTACGGATTGCTCTTCGGGCAGACAAAATCCAAAACTCGCGTTGCAAAATAGCCAACAAAGCATTGCACCCAGCATGGGCGTTACGAATGTGTCGATCAGACACCAAAAGCTGCACCAAGGGTCCGCCCTTGGGCAACAACAGAGGATGGCGAGTCTCATATGGAAGATCCGCCTTCCGGAGCCTGCCTCCAACCCGAAGAAGCCCATCCGAGTCGATGTACGGGTTCAAACGAGCGACCGCGCCCTTCAACTTAGCGCGTGCGTCGCGCAAGATACGAAGCTCTGACTCAAACCGTCCGGTCTGCACGACACGGACCCAATGCAACAATGCGCTCCGGCGCTCTTCTGCACCTGCAATCGGCTCCAACCGCTTTGCCTGTGGGTTTCTACAATTATGTATGAAACGCTTAATCCAACTGGTAACACCCAGAAGCTTATCCAAGCTGCTATACCGAGCAAGTAGCCAATCCGGCTCCGACGTCGTCTCAGCGACTACAGCATGTACACGGAGCCCAGTCAAACTCAAAGAAGTAACGTCTGTCTGACAGACAGGCCAAGAAGTTTCTGATCCCATCAGCCACTCTGGACCCCACCAGAGCGGGTGTGACACCAATTCTGGTGCCGTACAACCTCGGGAAGCACAGTCCGCTGGGTTAAGCTCTCCCGGCACATGTCTCCATGTTATATCAATTCCGATATTCTGGATTTGGGAAACCCGATTTCCCACAAAAACCTCCAAGGTATGTGGGGCCGCGCGCAACCATGCAAGCGCGACCTGGCTATCCGACCAGGCGAAGATGTCCCGTATCTCGACCGTGGCCGCCAGCTCACATGCAACGTGATGCAACAATTTAGAGAGAAGGTGAGCTCCACTCAACTCAAGCTTGGGAATAGTCAGCCTAGTCCTGATGGGGGCGACCTTGCTCTTCCCTAACAAAAGCGAGACATTGACCCGGCCATCGGCGTCAACTGTCCGCATATAGACTGACGCGGCGTAGCCTCGCTCCGACGCGTCACAAAAGCCATGCAGGCTGGCTCGATATTTCCCGGGGGCAATATTCGACGAGGCAAGGCAATCCGATTGACTTCCTTAATCGATGAAAACAACTCGAGCCAATCATCAATGGAGAGCCAAACAGCGGCTCGTCCCACGAGACGCCCAAAGTCCAAAGTCTCTGAAGAAGACACTTTGCAGAGAATATCACTGGACTGATCCAACCGCTTGGATCAAACATACGGGCTATTACGGACAACACCGTTCTCTTAGTCCAGACCTTTGGTATTTCCAAGTCCACTTGGAATGTGAAAATATCGGTTAGCGGCTGGTACTGCATGCCCAGCACCGCTATCCTGTTGGGATCATCCACATCCTCAAACAGGTGAGGGTTCTGTTGGTGATCCTCCGGGATCCCTTCTAGAACTTTAGGCTCATTAGACAACCACTTACGTAGCTCGTAGCCACCTGTCTTCAATATTTCAATCAATTCATCCCGCAGTAGGAGGGCCTCCTCAATACTTTGGGCTCCGGTGCACACGTCATCAACATACAAGTCACGTGACAGCACGGAAGCCCCACGGGGAAAGCGGATCCGTTCCCGCTCTGCCAATTCAAGCAATGATCTGATGGCGATATAGGGACTAGATTTCAAACCATACGTGTTTGTGTTGAGTTCATACACCGTCACAGGATCCTCAGGGCGCTCACGCCAGAGTATCAACTGGAATCGCCTGTCCTCAGGATGTATGACTGTCTGGCGGAACATCATCCGGATGTCCGCGCCAAAAACCACTTGATGTCTTCTAAAGTTCAAGATGATGTCAATTATGTCCCTATGCAATTTGGGACCCGAATGCAAACACAGATTCAACGAAACCCCGTTCGAAGTGGGTGCGGACCCATCGAAGACGGTCCTCAATTTGCCTGTTGAGGCCTTCACCACCGCGTGGTGGGGCAAAAAATAATGCTCAGTTGAGCTCCAATCAACTCGAGCCGGAGACATGTGACCCAAATCCTCGTACTCGCGCATAAATTCAATATATTTATCGCGAAGTACGTGGTCACGCTGCATGCGTCGCTCCATGGACAGCAGTCGTTTCTCCGCAAGCGCCCTACTTTGCCCTAGGCTAGGACGAGAGGCAACAAAAGGTAACCTAGTTACAAACCGACCGGAGGGCAACCTCTCCGTGGTTGATCGAAAAAGGGCTTCGCACTCAGCGTGTTCCGGATCCATCCTGGAACTCATAGGTGGCTCCTCCACCTCCCAAAACCTTTGCATGGTCTTGGCCAAGGACGCAGATGCGACAACCGGTGGCTCCTCCGCGGTGCCATTATCAAACACAGGGCCCATCAGGGCAAAACCAAAAATCGTAGACACTGCCATCAGTGAAGACGAACCCAGAGCCTTCTGTGTACCCAACAAAATCCAACCCAATACGTCCGAGCCCAGGAGCAAGTCCACTGGGCCGGGATGAAAGACAAAGGGGTCGGCCAAATCCAGACCCGAAACCAAAGACAACACACCCGGCGGTATGTCTGCCGAGGGGGTGCCAACCCGCAATGGTATCCATTACCATAGCCGAAGTCGTGATCCTCATTGTGGAGGACTTCAGCGAAGAAAAGGTGACAAGTGTCTGGCCCGTCAGACACTTCACTTGTATGCCACCAACTCCAAGAAGTGGCACAGGCGAGTCTTCCACGACTAAACCTAACTGGCGTGCCACTCGAGTGGTAACCAAACTGCTTTGAGCCCCTGAGTCCAACAGAGCTCTCAAATTAATGGCTTCCCCCACGACCCCATACGCGGACCACCGCGGTAGGGAGCAGAACCGTCCGCGGCTCTGTCCCAGCAAGGGAGCAAGCTAGTTACGGGCTCCCCACTCTCTCCAAACCAGGGGCGCGCCACTGACCCGGATAATATGGCGGGCGAGTGCACATCCCCATCTGAGGGGGCATAACCCGCGGCCCGGCCATACATATGGTACGGCGGGTGGTATTCCAGCCGTGGGTACTCGTGCAGCGGCGGAGACAACCGCTGCGGCTGCATGTGTTGGGTATTGGTAACCCGCGTGGAGGGGGGGGTCCCCACTCTCACGTCCGATCTAGGGCCCCCGCCCATGGGGGCCCTATCCGGGGCCTGGCCAGCTACATACTGGCCATGACCTTGGGGCGCGTGGTCCCGGTCCGCCAAGACCCGCGCAGGTACGCGACACCCCTCCCGAGGGGGGGTGCGACGAGCGAAGCCGCGTCCTCCGTCCGATGGTGGAGGGCTTCGCGCAGGAGCGCCCCCGCCCATAGGGGACCCCTGCCTCAACATCCGGGTGCCATCCCCGTTGCGGTTCATGCAAAGCATCGCGTGGTGCCGCCCACGGCATGCACTGCATGGTATGGCACTGGGACAGTCACGTGCATAGTGACTGCCCAAACAATAAAAGCAAAGTTCATGCCGCTTTGCCATGCGGCGCCGATCTTGTACTGGCAGTCTCTGCCAGTCCCTGTATTGCAGCAGGCTGTGGCCCATCCGGCCACATTGCAGGCAGTCCGCGTCCCCCGCGACTGCTGCCGTGTGTGCAACCCGCACACCAGCTCCACGCGGTGGCGGTTGCCGTCCCTGTGGGGGCTTCCCTCGCCATGAGGGTTCCAAGGGCCTACGTTCAGGCGCTCTGGATGGCGCTGAGTCCGTCATGGTATTCTCAGCAGCCCGTGCCTCAAACTCCAAAAACTTCACCAAGTCAGTGAATGTTGGTAGGGTGGTGCTATCCCGTTCACGCATTCTCGCGCTCAAATCGCGAGCCGGATGTCATTGAAGATGTAATTTTGCCCAGCCACAATGTGCACCAGCAAAAGGACCATTGGTCCACCGGCAGCCCCCAGTGTGCGGAGCGCGTTACAGAGCCACTGTAACGGGCGTGAGCAACTGCAGGCATTCAACTGTGCCCTGTTGGCCACCTTGGGCAGGGCCATCAACTGTGTGCGGCGTGCGCATCCGCTAACAAACGTAAGTTTTGGTAGCAGAGTTCAATAACTCCCAAGCCGTATCGTACTGGTCGTCCTCCACCCGGAAGGTGCTGGATGAGCGACCGCGCTTCATCCTCAAGAGTGGAGAGTGAGGTAGGCCATCTTCTGGGGCGCTTCGACACATTGATCCCTGTCGTGCTACGACCAAGGGACGCTCAAACATATTTTTATATGCACTACCCACTCCTCCCATCCTACCCCCAAAGTGGGACTTGGCTGAAGGGTGGGGAGCCGACCATGTAACCGCTGGTCCTTCCTGTCTAACAGGTGTGCGAGGAGCTGGTCTTGCCAGCCTGCTCTCGCCCTTATTGCGGTCACCGCCTCACGCGATATCATCGTGCAGACTCAAGGATCTGGTCCATGTCCGCCATGTGACCTGCGTAGCCAGCCTCCGGGGGCAAGTTCGGCTTCGGTAAGCACCACCATGGCCGCTTCCGCGCTAATCAATCGTGAGTGGAGGTGATCCGCTCTTAGCAGTATGGCGCCCTCCCTGTCCTTCCGGGACAGGAGTCCTCCGGCCGTCACAAACCATCTCAATTCGTTGGCGAGTGTCGCCCTAGCATTGGAGGCCTTCGCCATCGCGTCAAGTCACAAACAAAAAATAACAAAAGGTAAATAAAAAACAACAAAATCAAACAACTACACGAAGAACCGCGGTAGGTATGAGAATGGCACAAACCCGGAACGCACGGTACAAACCGCAAACAAATACAAAAAAGGTTACAAATATTCTTATACAAACAAACTAAGAAAAATCTAATAATTTTTACAAACAATTAATTATTTTTTACAAACGAACAAATAGAGGGTAGATAAACTACGCTCTGCTACCAGAAAAGTGTGCAGAGCAACTACGCTCTGCTACCAGAAAATGTGGCAGAGAGAATCCGGACAAACGAAGCGGCGGGAAGAATTCTGTACCGGAACTTTACCGGGAAAAAATCTACCGGTAAAATTAAGTACCGGGAAAAATCTCCACACGCAACACCACGTTTGCCCGACTAAAACCTAACTAACTTAACGCAGTCTGCTACCACCGTAGCTTATGAAAGGGAGCTACGAGGGCCCTATATGATAACCTAACCTATAAATTAACTACAATTGAACACTTACCAAACTAAATCTTCTTTCTCTTCGGATCCAAACTTGAGTGTCTTCGGGAAGGGGGAATTCCTAATCACCCTACCTAACCCTTGAGATCTCAATTCCCCAGAACAACTAAATATATTTCTTCCCGTAGTTTCACTCGGGAACAGCCAGATGTGAACAGCCAGCCACGTTTCACCTCTCACAAGAAAAAGTCACAATAACAGAGTTTTTCACAAACACAAATTCAATAGTTATTTAACAAACAGGAAATTCACAATTATCACTCAAACTAAACAACAAGCAAAAGACGCGAGACCGCTCCGCGTATTAAAATCAAACCGATATCGCCCTGGACAAATGCAATGGCGGACCACACGCGACGCCATCCACGCTAGCAGTGTGAGAACCCCAAAACGCCTGGCGGCGATAACAGGAAACGCCTGCGTTTAGTTTTACCCAATATATTACAAACATCACGTTTTTTATACAAAATTCATATTTCTGAGTTGAAAATGGTCGTAGGTGGCTACGACCATTTAGCTACGTCGTAGTCTTAAGTCGTAGCATCGTATAGCATCGTAGCTTGTATTGTAACTGGCATAAAAATTAGTTTATTTGTTTATTATGTCACTTCACGTTTTTTATACAAAATTCATATTTCCGAGTTATTTTTATTTAAGTCATACTCTGTGTGATTTGTCCGTATTTATTTATTTACTTTATAGTACTCTTAGTGGAACATAATTAAATATGTAGCTTCAAAAAATCGATGCCACTATCATATTGCCTTATTATATTTCAAATTTATATTCTTGTTGAAACAATAATAGTTCTAAAAATCGAAATAAAACAGTAGTAATAATATCTGAGTCCGTCCCTGCCTCGGGTCCGTAAATATAAATTGGGATTCATATATTTTAGTGCGGACCCAAAAGTGTTTTGAAAAGTAGTTCAACGGCAGCCTAATTCCTTTAGTTTTACAGCCTTTTTGGGCGTTTTTCGGCCCTTGCTCTACTGTTTTATAAGGGTTCGTGTTTGGATAGGCCGACCTTTTTTAGCCATTCGGGACCAAATAGTTTTCGCCAGTAAAATAGTGCGTTTATGTTCGGAAAGTTTTTTGAGGGTTTGTTTTTCGAACTAATGTTATGCCGTTTTTGGGCGTTAGGTTGGTACT
>JAEMBS010000649.1:0-17000 GCA_018467065.1 Ephestia elutella
TGGGAAGAATCGAGAAACAATACTTGCTCCGACTTGCCTACACTATCGGATTTTATTGAGTTCTTACGCACTCAAGCAAACATTCTTGAAACTATGTTTGTTAATAAGAGTGACAAACCAGCAATATTTCATAAAGATAAAAAACCTGAAAATGACAAAAAAGATACATTTCAACATAGAGAAAAAACTTTAATTGCTTCAAGTAAATCTAACCGTTCCCTGTCTTGTCCATTCTGTAACAAAGGTCATAGAATAGTGGAATGTAGTGATTTTAACGCTTTATCTTCTGAGGACAGATTTAATGAGGTCTTAAAAATTAAACTTTGCTTGAACTGTCTTCGTAAAGGTCATGATGTCAATGATTGTAGATTAAATGGCACCTGTAGAATCTGTAACCAAAAACATAATACATTAATTCACGTAAATTCTCAAAGGGATAACAACACAGTCTTAAATTCTTCACCTGTGTCTTTATCTGCTCAATCTTCTAACCACTGGGTACAGTTATAATAAATGTCATTAATCCTGAAACTAAAATTACTTACCGCGCTAGAGCTCTCCTTGACGCTGGCAGCCAATCCTTATTCTTAACACTTAACCTAAAACATAAATTAGGCTTATCAAGTCAAAGTATTAGCACAAACATAACTGGAATAAATAATGAACCATTATTCATATCTGAAAGTTGCGAATTAAAAATTAAATCATTAATTAGTCCATTCAACGCTAACTTAAAATGCTTAGTGATGCCTCAAATTACTGGTCACTTACCTAATGCGTTTGTGGACCCCTTGTTACTTAATTTACCAAAAAACATTTGTTTGGCTGATCCTGATTTCTATCAGCCATCCGAGGTTGACATGCTTTTAGGGGCAGAAATTTTCTTTGATATCTTATCTCCTAATCAAATCAAGTTAGGATCTGGCTTGCCTATACTTCAAGATTCCAAGCTTGGTTGGGTCATTGCAGGTCCCCTTAATTATAACTTGAACCTTAATGATTCGTCTGATTTAAAAAAGAAAATTTATTATCTAAATTTATCTAAATTTATATATGCATTGAGTGTTCTAAAAGTAAATACAAATTATGAAACTGCACTAGTGGCTTATTATGCCTACGCATACTCGTGGCTAAAATATGGAGTTATTTTATGGGGCAATAGTGTAGATACCGAAACTCTGGTGAAGCAGAAAAAATGTCTACGTATACTATGCAATTTATCGTATAGGCAAAGTTGCAAACCGTATTTCATTAAAAATAAACTTTTAACTCTGCCGTCCATATATATTTTTGAAATTTGTCAATTTGTAAGAAAACATAAATTCTATTTACACAAATCCAACACACACAAAATAAATACACGACACAAAGATGAGACTAGCGTTACCAATTTCTAGACTAGCTACGTTTAGCAACAATATGTAAGCGCGATAAAGATATATAATAAACTTCCAAAGCAAATGCGTCTCGAAGAAAATGATAAAACTTTAGTAATAATCTAAAACTGTTACTTTTTGTCAAAAGGCTATTATTCGACGGATGAATATATGAATGACAAACTTTAGTATCTTAAATATCCAACGTTTGAAAGAAAATTTTCGTGACAAAAAGATTAAGTTAGTATTATAATATTCAAATTAACATTATTTTAAAAAATATCTTTTGACATTGTTGATATTGATGACATTAATTACCTAATATTATTATTTTATACTTTACTAATTTATCAAATTGAATTATATTATTATTTAATTAATTTATTACTATTAAATTTTTAAATCTTTTCATTTATTTAATTAATGTTATTAATATTCAAATTTAATTTACAAATTCTTTAAGACTAACTTGCAATACCCTGGGTTCATGTACAATTACCTATAGTAACATTATACACCAACCAATGTAAACCTGTACATGTAAGCGAGAATAAATGAATTATGAATTATGAATTATAAATTTATTGTAACTTTACAAAGGAAATAAGTGACAAATTATCCCAATTTTTGGAATCTTGAAGAGGTCCAACTTTCTAAACCGCCTATGTCTGTCAGCGATGAATACTGTAGAACAAATATTTTCTCAATAATACCAAACGTCTTGATAATGGTAGATTTTCTGTTATGATGCCATTTTCTCAAAATCCAGAAAAGGCATTAGGCAATTCTTATATTATAGCAAAAAGACAATTCCTAAACTTAGAAAAACGATTAAATAAAAACCCTAACCTTAAAGAACAATGTACAAACTTTATTAAAGAATATGAAAATCTTGGTCATTTAACAAAATTAAAACTCCTAATTTGGATATTTTCTGCCCCACCACCCAGTCATAAGAATCTAGTGAAACAACCCGTCTCAGAGTGGTGTTCAACGCCTCTATGAAAACAACTTCAAATTTGTCATTGAATGACATTCAGCTTGTAGGCCCTGTTGTCCAAGATGATTTATTAAACATTTTAATTCGCTTTCGCCAGCATCAATATGTGCTTAGTGGTGACATAACTAAACATTGGCTATGACAAATCAACATTGACGAGTCTCAACGACATTTACAACTCATCTTATGGCGCAATGATGAAGGTTCTTCAGACACCCTGAAGGATCGAAGGCCACTTGACACACTACAACTGAACACAGTGACATATGGGACGGCTTCAGCTCCTTCTTAAGTACTAGGTGTGTTAATTCAGTTAGCCAATGAATGTGCTGGGATCAAATGATCTCTGAAGTAATTCGAAAAGGATTTCTATGTTGATGATCTCCTTACGGGAGCATCAAATGAACTTGATTTAAAACATATCTATGAAAATATCACTAAAACTTTAGCATCAGCTTGTTTTCCTATACGCAAATTTCGCACCAATTGTCCTCAAATCCTTTCCTAGAAAAAACTGAAACTCAATCACTTGATTTTAATAAAGAGTCTAGCGTCTTAGGCATCTTCTATGGGCTCTAGTAACGACACTCTTAGATTTTCAATTAACTTAGACTTAAATACTTAAACAAACAACAAAGAGAATTATTCTTCTTCCAACACATGCACAAAATATTTGACCCACTAGGTCTTCTGAGCGCTCAGCGCTGCACTATTACATTAAAACTTTTACTCCAAGACTTGTGGCACTTAAAACTCGGATGGGATGATCCTGTTCCCAATGACATAGCCAAAAGAAGTGGAAAATTATTAACTAACCAACTTAACTCTTTATTACTTTCTTTGGTCTATTCTAGACTTCGCTCTCGTGTTCTTACCGAGTGTCAACGGAGATCCACTTCTTCGTGGATGCTTCTCAGAATGCCTACGCTGCATGTGTTTATCTCCCGGCTCCACTGATAATCTTAATGTTGGGGACCATCAATTTACTATCTTCTAAACGAGTGGCTGAGGTTGCGCACTCTGAAAAACTGTTATCCTATCCCGACTTGAACTATGCGCAGCTCTTTCACTGAGTGCGCGCTTAGTCTCAAAAAATTAGTAACGCATTGCGCTGCAGAAATAAAGACAAAAACTTTCTGGTCCGATTCAACTATTACGTTAGGTTGGATCAAAACACAGCCTAAACTCCTAAAAAGCCTTTGTTTGCAATCGCATCAATGAAATTCATGAGCTAACAGAACGAGACTCGTGGAGATACCATATCACCACAACCATAGGGTTTAGATCAGAGGTTTTAGATCTGTGGGTACCCACGGGGTACCCACAGACCCTCTAAACCCTGCTAACATGGCGTCAAGGGGCGTTGAACCAACCATTCTTGTAGACTCGTCTCTCTGGTGGCGCTCACGCTCCCCGCGTTTCTCTTAAGTCACTATTCTGAATGGCCACAACCTCCTAATTTTAATGTGTAAACTTACCAGAGTTAAAAAGTTCATCATGTTCAAAGATAACAATTCATTTCTCAATTTCATAATATTTGAAAATTATTCTAACGCTTTAAAGTTAAAAGAATTTATGCTTACGTTTTTCGTTTTCATAAACAATTGTAAAAAAACAAAAATAAAATAAAATATTATGGTCCTTTAGAAGAACACGAACTCAAAACATCTCTTAACTTTCTCATTAAAATGTCTCAAATTCAATCATTCTCATCTGAAATAAATCTATTAAGTCAAGGTAAACCATTGAAACCTAAATCTCCAAATTTTACAATTGACTCCATTCATTGAGCGCCTCTGGCATACTGGAGGGTTGAGAAGTGGTCGACTGGAAAATGCATCTCTTAATTATGACAAAAAACATCCGGCTTTGCTAGACAGCAAGCATCATTTACAAAAAATTTTAAAGAATAGACAGCCGAGCACCAACGACTCTTTCATGTTGGTCCGCAACAGCTCCGCCTTAGTTCATTTCGAGAACAATTTTGGCCCATTGGTGGGAGAAATTTATCCAGAAGCATTGTGCGAAAATGCATTATTTGTACAAGGCTGAAAGGCAAAACTATGGAGCCATTGCTTGGTAATTTGCCTTTACTAGAGTTTTCTCAATTCTATCCATTTCAAATCTGTGCTGATTTCGCCGGCCCTTTCTTGATTTCTAGTAAAAAGGGTCGCGGCAATAGAATTTCAAAATGCTATTTATGCTTATTTATATGTTTTTCAACCAAGGCCGTTCACCTTGAAGTAGTGAGCGATCTCAGTACGCAGGCCTTTATATATGTCTTAAACGTTTCTGTGCAGAAGAAGCAAGCCCCACATAATACATTGCGATAATGGTAAAAATTTCGGTCAATTAAAGAATATACTGCCAATGAAGGCATAAAGTTTTCACACATAGCTCCTATTCGCCAACCCTAGGGGGACTATGGGAGTCCTAACGTTAAATCAGCAAAGTATCTCCTTAAACGCATAATGGGGAATCTACCTTTACTTTCCGAAGAATTAACCACACTTTTCACACAGATTGAGGCTATCCTCAACTCTCGACCCCTTGTCCCATTATCTTCCGATCCCTCCGATCTCTCCCCGTTGACACCAAGGCACTTCCTCGTCGGACGCCCCCTGACTGCACTACCGGAACCGCCTTGCGACAACGTCAAGACCGGACATCACAACCGTTACACAAAGTCATGGAGAGCATGTCGCCAACAATTTTGGAACCGCTGGTCAAAAGAATATCTGGCGGAAATGCAACAAAGAAATAAAAACAAATCGCGCAACAAGGAATTGAAGGTGGGAGACTTAGTGGTCTTTAAAGAGCCACTTCCACCGCTGAGAAATGGTACGTGAGCGGTGTTTGCCGAGTAGCTGACTTCACAACCCATCGTGGCATTGAGCGCAGAGCCCTCAATAGGGCCTGTCTGCTTCCACGGAAGGATGGAAAAACTTAAAAGTAGCCTCCAGCTCCTTTAAGGAGGCAGGATAACACGCCCCAACCCTATGAGCGGGGGAAAGGGTGCGGCGCGGGGAAGCCGGCCCTCGCGCCTCGCCGGAAGACGACGCCATGAGTTCAGTCGGCAAACAACATCAAAGTGCGTGTAACGTATCATCGATCCTTCAATTTTCCTTTCTCTTCATAATGTATAAATCTTTTTGACAAGCGCGAGCGTAGCCAAATTATTATTTGAGGACCACGTTGACAAGGTGGTGGCAAAAGCATCCAAAGCAATTGGTTTCGTATTGCGCTGCGCTTCTTCTTTTCGCTCTGTTAAAACCCTAAAAATACTGTACTGCGCTTTTGTGAGAAGTAACGTTGAGTACGCCTCACAGGTTTGGAATCTAGGTACCAAGTTTATATTGATCAATTGAAAGGATCCAAATGAAATTTATTAAACATTTGTGTTACCGTCTTAAGATTGAAATTATAATTCATTAGATTATGTTCCACTGTGTAAGCAGCATCATCTCGTTCCTATCTGTTAAGACTGACGACTGGATTGGTAGATTCCCCAGAGCTATTGTCTAAGCCTAATTTCTCAGTTCCCGCCAAATCTCTTCGGTGGTGTCGACCAATTATAGACAAAACTCATTCCTTTGGCGAGCAGGTAGACTGTTCAACACTGTTTCCAAAACCTTAGATTTTGATATTTTTAATACAACTCCAGCCAGGGCTAAACGTTTATTGTATGGCAAATTCTTTGAACATTAGTTTTTATTTTTTTATTTTTTTTTTATTGAACTTATTTTTCTTGAGGTTTTATTAAGTTTGTATAGTATTCTGCACTCAAATCCAGGACCTTTGTTTATAACATTCATTTCAAATCATTTAATATTTTCATGTTATATATATGTTACTTGTAGCCTGTAAATACCCATAGGCATTCCTGATGATGTTCTGCGATTATCTGAATGTGTTGTTGGCGTTCCCGAAAATTCAAAATTTCTAGTGTGCTATTATTTGTGAAGACCTATAAATTGGCTTTGAAACTTGTATTTTATCACTATCATATTAATCTAGCTGTTGGTTTTTCGAATGTATAAAATAAAATAAAAAAAATAAATAAATCAGGTAGAGGTAGGTTCTAATTCAGGTACCTACCAATGTTGGCTAACTATAATAATTTTATTTTATTTGGAAAACTATACAGTTCAATAACTAAATTACATAATAAACTTAAGATATCTACAAACACATTTAATAGGTTTTCGCATATAGATATCGAAACTTGCTTTTTAATAACGTTACTACTGTTTAAATAAACAAAAGTATAACACTTAACTGTTAGAAATAATGCACGAGTAATAAAAATCAAGAATTATTCTGAGAAAAACCATAAGATCCAAAAAGTGTTCAGGTAAAATTTGATTCCCTAAAACAACTGCAGCAAACCAATAATTATAGTATCACTTCATTGTATAAAAATGATTAACTAGGTAAAAATCATGAAAGAAACAACTAGGTAGGGAACCTGATCGTTCCACTTACTGGTTAAGAGGTTTTTGATTGGTTTAAGTACTACTGTAAAAAAGAACCAACTCGGGAACATCGACGATATTGTTGAGAGCATCTTGAGCTTTGACAAAGAACACGTTCTTCCTGTAATTGGTGTCTGAATTTGGAATAAAATGTGTAGTGATGTCTAAAATTCCTATTTGGCACTTTGACGTTGATATTTGAGAAAGAAGATGAGGGAATCAACTCTAGATTGGGCAATTTTTACAATTTGTACGATATCAGCAATCTTACGCATCTCAGAGGTAAAATATGATATTTTTTACATCTTCTATCATATTCCGAAGAGTTGGAAACTTTTACATTTATATTGAACCTTTGTCGCCCGCGGCTTCGCCCGCGTGAGTTTCGCTTAGATGAAAAATCTCTCTTGGAGCTTTTCATCAGATGTTCCAGATCTTCAATTTTTATACGTCAGCAGAAAATGCTCATCAGGTTGAACGATTTTTGCTAAGGCGCCATTTCCATATATGTTATAGTGTAGCTGGTCTCTTGGAGCTTTTCATCAGATGTTCCAGATCTTCAATTTTTATACGTCGGCAGAAAATGCTCCACATCCAGGTTGAACGATTTTTTGTTAAGGCACCATTTCCATATTACTTATAGTTTAGCTGTTCTGTTATGGTTCTTCATCAGGTGTTCCAGTTTTCAAAATCAATTATAGCCTATATGTTGCCCAGGCTTAATAGCTATACAACAAAAGAAGTTTCATTCAAATCCGTCCAGTAGTTTTTGCGTGAAACGCGTACATACATACAGACAGACAGACAGACAGACAGACAGACAGACAAGAAATTCCAAAAAATTTTTTTTGCTTTCTATTATTCTTTTTAGGTCTCCCTCTATCCATTTCAGTCAAAAATACTAAATGTACAGACAAAATATTTTTACTGTTTTATTATATGTATAGATATACCTCAGGAACCTGGGTTGAATGGCCTCAAGCCTTCGAGCAACAAGGACTTCCGCGCGCGTAAGGAGTCCGTGTTGCTCTATGCCTCAAGCCTATCAATAAATATCGTAAAGAGGATTCCGTACTTGTGAGCAATACTCAAGAACACTGCGCACGCTAAGAACAATAAAATCAATAATTGCTTAGAACCAACGAACTAATGCTTAGAACACACAAACTTGTATCTTGTTAGGGTTGTATTGGACTGGGTTTAGTCTAGTAGGTCTTCTTCTTCTTCTCCTACTCTCAGCCTAAAGACGTCCACTGCTGGACAAAGGCCTCCCCCAAGGATTTTATCCATGGGGGTTTTGCCGTAATCGCCACGCTTGGCAGGCGGGTTGGCGATCGCAGTGTGATGTCATAGTACGCGGAAAGATGCTGCTGCCCATCCTCCGGTGTTTTAAATCACTTAGTCGCCTCTTACGACACCCACGGGAAGAGATGGGTTGGTGCTATTCTAGGGCCACACCACAGGCCACAGTCTAGGTCCAGGTCTAGTAGGTACTCGTAGTAAATGCACGTACCAGGCGGGTCAGTCCCGGCGCGGACGGTGACGACCAGCAGCAGGGCCGTACACCACGCGACGACGCTGCCACGTCTGCCGACAAGATAATATAACTGTTTGCATTATAAAATCTAAAAAGACAATATTTGGCTTCTCCATTGGAGAGTGGATTGAGAAACACCTCAGGATATTATCAACATTATTTATTCCAGTATATCAAAAACAGTCGAATGTAATATTATTAATAGTGCTCCAAGGAACATAACTAAGTATAACTGTGAACATAGCCAACAGGTCATGCCGGCTGGCTGTATAATACAATCTCAATACATCGCTGAGGGTTGTCAACTTCTAAAAACCGGCCAAGCGAACTCGCGCACCGAGGGTTCCGTACACGCAAAGCATCTCACATTATAGCTCTATCTAAAAGACTAACTAGTTTCATAAACAAAGTCAACTTTGCAGTTCGATCCCTAGGGTTTATACTGCATCAAGCGCAAAAATAAGTTTGTAACACTTTTTTTAAAACTTCCAACAACATATTTACAACTTTCAGATTTATTCTTGTACAAGTACTGTTAGACATTGCTTTTTGCCAAATTTCATAATTTTGGTCAACGGGAAGTACCCACATCACCCACAGTTGATTTACATCTGAAACCGCAAAATATGCGAAAACTCGCAACATTTACGGTAATATCTCCACATCGCGTTGACGTATAACTTTGCTTTTTTTTGTTTGTTACCGTGGATCCGTCCGAGTATTCGATATTAACTTCAACTTGATACCTTTAAGTGCTCCTGAGAAAAAAATGTTTTACGGACAGACGGACGACAAAGTGATCTTACAAGGGTTCCGTTTTTGCCTTTTTACAGGAAAATTATAATAAATTTACAGGAAAATTTATCACTGATTTGATTTATCAAAATCGATTTTAGTACCTATGTATATACCTATAAAATATTTGTAGGAATACTTCATTGAAAGTGGTTATATGAAACTGAGAGATGTGTCCTAATTGACCGAGCGCTCGAGCGAGCAGACCGTCTCAGTTTCCACTAACCGAAAATTCTTTTGTCTGTCCGGGATGTTGTCAAAGATTTCTGAACCGATTCTAATGAAATTTTGTGAGCAGGTTCGGTAATTTTATAGAATTTTATAGAATTGACGAGCCAATTTTTTTTTAAATTTTTAAAAATGGCAGAAATAGATATAAAAAAACCTCATATCTCAGCTATTAAAAAAAAAAAACAAAAATATCGTTAGACTTTTTTGTTATTAACGCAACTAATTTGTCTGAACAACACAGTGAAATTCAATAAAACCGCTATAAATCCATATATTTTAAATTCTCATACGATAGACAAACAAATCAATAGATGGCGCAGCAAAGCTTAATACTAGCAAATTCGCTATTGTTATATTTTTCATGAGTTTACAAGAGTGATTTGAATTTTTGTGTATTTATTTGGTTGGTTAATGGTATTGTATTGTGGATTGCTTTGCTTGGTGAAATTATCTTAAACACTTGAAATAAATCTGATATCAAAAAATCCCATTGTATGATTGGAATCCTATTATAAAAAAGTAATTTTCTATACATATAATAAAACAGTAAAAATATTTTGTCTGTACATTTAGTATTTTTGACTGAAATGGATAGAGGGACACTTAAAACGAATAATAGTATGCAAAAATATTTTTTTGGAATTTCTTGTCTGTCTGTATGTATGTACGCGTTTCACGCAAAAACCACTGGACGGATTTGAATGAAACTTTTTTTTTGTATAGCTATTAGGCATGGGCAATATATAGGCTATAATTGATTTTGAAAACTGGAACCCCTGATAAAGAACCTCAACAGAACAGCTAAACTATTACATGTATGGAAATGGCGCCTTATCAAAAAGTCGTTCAACCTGATGAGATTTTCTGCTGACGTATAAATATTGAAGATTATGGAACATCTGATGAAGAACTCCAAGAGACCAGCTACTCTAAATGGAAATGGGGCCTTAGCGTTCTTAGCGAGGGTTAGTCGTTCAACCTGATGAGCATTTTCTACTGACGTATAAATAAACAGGACACAGGATAGAACTAAGAGGGACTCGGGGTGGGAGTGGTGGTACACGGGAAATTGTAGATAACGAGCAGACGAAGATCGTTTATTGAATGAAATATCACTTTTGATTCATTTTAACACCGCGACTATACTACGAGTACATATTATATTCCGCGGGACACGGGATAACCAAATGGCTGAAATTTTGAGTACTAGAGGTTACTAGTTACTAGGTAAGATTTTTTCATCTAAGCGAAAAATCACGCGGAGAAGTCGCGGGCAACAGCTAGTATATAATATAATACCTACTAATCTGAGAGATTCGATTTCAAATTGAACTTTTCTTCTTTTTAGGGTTCCGTAGTCCAACAAGGGACCCTTATAAGATCGTTCAGTCCGTCCGTCCTAGTCTGTCACAGCAGAATATCTTCTACGTTTGCGGACTGATTTGCATTTAACTTGGTTCGACGATACTTCGCCAGGATTTCATTTTTAAAAATACAAAAAATTAAAATTACCCCTTTTTAAGGGTACCTCCCCATAAATGTAAAGGGGGGGGGGAATTTTTTTGAGTGCACCCCCTCTTGTGGGGTACTGGGGTATCGTTGAAAAGGACTATGAAAATAAGGTAGTAGTTTCCACACAACACTTTTTTATCAGCCTCTACCATTTGCGAGATATATTCCGCCAAAGTCGTTTACACGGTGTCCCCCCCTCTGTAATTTCTAAAATCTTGGACCTATAAACTTCAAATCACTCACGCAAAGAAACAGGCGCGGAAACTGTTATTTAAAATTGTTTCGGGTATCCTGTGATGAAGACTTTTGAAATTATAAATAAAATAACAAGCTAATTATTAAAAACTAGTTGTCGCTCGCGGCTTCGCCCGCGTGAGTTTCTGGCTGAGATGAAAAATCTCTCTTGGAGCTTTTCATCAGATGTTCCAGATCTTCAATTTTTATACGTCAGCAGAAAATGCTCATCAGGTTGAACGATTTTTGCTAAGGCGCCATTTCCATATATGTTATAGTGTAGCTGGTCTCTTGGAGCTTTTCATCAGATGTTCCAGATCTTCAATTTTTATACGTCGGCAGAAAAATGCCCATCAATTGAACAATTTTTGTTAAGGCAAATTTACTTCCATAATACTTATAGTTTAGCTGTTCCGTTATGGTTCTTCATCAGGTGTTCCAGTTTTCAAAATGAATTATAGCCTATATGTTGCCCAGGCTTAATAGCTATACAACAAAAAAAGTTTCATTCAAATCCGTCCAGTAGTTTTTGCGTGAAACGCGTACATACATACAGACAGACAGATGATGAGACAAGAAATTCCAAAAAAATTTTTTTGCTTTCTATTGTTCTTTTTAGGTCTCTCTCTATCCATTTCAGTCAAAAATATTAAATGTACAGACAAAATATTTTTACTGTTTTATTATATGTATAGAAGATAAAAACACGACTGACGAGTTTTTTACTCAAAAAGTACATACAAACATACAAGTTATATACATTTTTGAAATCGCCTTCTAAAGCCCTTCAATTTGATACCCCACTCGATAAGATTGATTAAATTTTATTTTTTTGGTCTGCTATTTATCGCATATATAATCCGCCATTTTGTTTTCATGGTGACGTCATATAGCCTATGTCACTCGGAGGAATGCAAGGAATCTAAAAATACCTCTCACATCAAAATCGGTTAAGCCGTTCAGGACTTATGGTGGAATAAAGAAACTTACATACATACATACATACATGAACCCTGAAAACATAACACTCCTTTTTTGGTCAGTCGTGTAAAAATATATACTTTTTTCCAAAAGAACGCAAGAAATGCAAAACAGCGCGGTGCCAAAAATGACTACGGAACCCTACTTTATGCGTGGTCCGACACGCACTTGGCCGGTTGTTTGAACTTTAATTTTGTTGCGCAACAATAACATAAGTACCTATATAACCAATAGTCACCATGCATTTCTGACGACTGACGACCTCCGTGGCCAAACTGTCATCACGCCGGACGGCCACACCACACACCAGAGGTCCCGGGTTCGATCCCCGGTCGAGGCCAAGATGGAAATAATCTTTTTCAGATTGACGTGGAATTGATATTTGTCTATATATATGTCTCAAATATGTAAAATTCTGAACCTTGTAACTTTACATAATAACAGCGCATATTTACCAACATATCGAAAAAGATTTATCTGATTTTCAACATGGTTTCCGGAAGGGCAGGTCAGTAGAAACAAATCTAGTTGCGATGGTATCTGATATTTCTCGTAGAGTTGATTCTGGTGAGCAAATCGACACTATTTACACCGATTTCAGCAATGCTTTCGATAAAGTGAATCATACTATTTTAATTAAAAAATTGAGAGCTTATGGTATAGGAGGCTCCTTGCTGGACTGGTTCAATTCATACCTTACTAAAAGAACTCAGGTTGTAGTAGTCAACGGTCATGAGTCAAAACAGTTTTATGCAGAATCTGGAGTCCCTCAGGGATCTCACCTAGGGCCGATTTTATTTCTAATTTTCATCAACGATATTACAAATAATATACACCATAGTAAAGTTTCCTTATTTGCAGATGACCTGAAAATTTACTGCACCATTAAAACCTTGAATGATATAGAACTCCTCCAAGAAGACTTAGATAGTATTAATAACTGGTGTACTTCAAATGGTATGATTCTGAACCCCAGCAAGTGTACTTATATCAGATTTACAAAAAAAACAAATGTAATTAAAAGTACTTATACACTGAATGGAGAAAACCTTTGTAACGTTTTCAGAAGTTAGAGACCTGGGAATAATTTTAGACGAGAAACTTAAGTTTGCGACACATATACACAACATAGTAAACCATAGTGCAAAAATGCTTGGTTTTATAAAACGTACATTAAAAGGATTTAAATCTAGGTGCCGAATAATCCCCATATAACAGTTTGGTACGTAGTCGCCTCGAATTTGCTTCTGTAACCTGAATCCAGTCCATGCCGCTGCGTCACATAGAATAGAGAGTATCCAGCGCGCGTTCACCAGGCACCTGGCCTGCGTTACTCACAGTATTGCTCCCAGTCAACCCTACGAGCAACGTCTTTTCCTTCTTTCATATAACCAGTCTTAAAACACGACGTACTATCTCAGATCTCATTTTCTTACATAATATTCTTCATAATAAAGTTAATTCTATTGAAATATTAAACTCAATCAATTTTACGGTTCCTTTTAAATATCCTCGCAAACCCATAACTAAAACTTTCACCCTACCATACTCTAGAACAAACCTTGGCATACATCAACCTCTAGCTAGAATATGCACTACATACAATGAAATAAACAATAAAATTCCTAAAATTGATATTCTTCACGACAACCGCAATACATTCAAACGTAAAATACTGAAAAACATTGATAAAGAACTAAAACTGTAGTCCTTTGAAAATTTTATGGCTTACACCTTTTATATTATTTTATAAGCTTTTCATAAGTAATACTTTTTAATTTTATTATTATTTTCTTCCATTTACGGCAGCGAATTGTATTATTGGTAAAAGTTGTGCTCGCTGATAATTGGTATTTACATAAGTGATACTTTTTAATTTTATCATTATTTTCTTCCATTTACGGCAGCGAATTGTATTATTGGTAAAAGTTGTGCTCGCTGATAATTGGTATTTACATATTGAAGTAAACTACATGTTACTGTAATTTATTATATAATACTATATGTAAACACTGTATGCGTGCCTTAAGCTAAATAAATAAATAAATAAATAAACAGTGTCAGCTCTGCATCGCCACTCATCGCAATGACATACAATGAAATAAACAATAAAATTCCCGAAATTGATATTCTTCACGACAACCGCAATACATTCAAACGTAAAATACTGAAAAACATTGATAAAGAACTAAAACTGTAGTCCTTTGAAAATTTTATGGCTTACACCTTTTATATTATTTTATAAGCTTTTTCATAAGTAATACTTTTTAATTTTATTATTATTTTCTTCCATTTACGGCAGCGAATTGTATTATTGGTAAAAGTTGTGCTCGCTGATAATTGGTATTTACATAAGTGATACTTTTTAATTTTATCATTATTTTCTTCCATTTACGGCAGCGAATTGTATTATTGGTAAAAGTTGTGCTCGCTGATAATTGGTATTTACATATTGAAGTAAACTACATGTTACTGTAATTTATTATATAATACTATATGTAAACACTGTATGCGTGCCTTAAGCTAAATAAATAAATAAATAAATAAACAGTGTCAGTGCTCTGCATCGCCACTCAACCAGTAGCGAAAAACGCCCTACCGCATCGCAATGCTTAACCAGCAAAGAAAATCGTAGTACTTAACCAGCACTACCTAACACCGAGTGCTTAACCAGCACTCTATACCGCATCGCAATGCTTAACCAGCAAAACGACTCGTAGCGCTTAACCAGCGCTACCTACCTCCGAGCACTTAACCAGCACTCTACTACACCGCAATGCTTAACCAGCAAAGCAAACTCATAGCACTTAACCAGCGCTACACATACCCACCATTGCTTGACTAGCGATAACAGAACACCAAACCTTAACCGAGCAGCGCTTATCCAGCATTACGCTCATCAACATACTGTAAAGCTACATTTCAGTGCTGCTCGGTTAAAAGTGTGTACTTTTAACATGACATTTAACCGAGCAGCACTTATCCAGCTTTATTCATCAACGTATCATAAAACTACATTGTAAAACGTACCTTCGGCATGAACAAAAATTAACGTCACTATCGCATGTGTGTATCACCCTCAGACTACACACATCACAACCTCAATACGGCCGTTGGGGAATCCACTCAAGTTTCCTTCACAAATTAACCCATCAATATCATGATGTACCTCAACTTAATTTCAACTGGTATATGGCCTTCGGGTATTCCTCTTAACATATCACAAACTGCATTTTTACAAGTAAAATTTCGATTCAACTTTAAAATAACAAAAACTTGAATAGCAACTGTGATTTTACCTTCAAATAACAAAAAAGAAATACCTCACTTGCTTTTACTATTATGATCTAACGGAAAATAAAACTAAAAGACTTACCCCCATTAATTTCATGGTTACACTTTTTTTTACACACACGCACAAAAATCACTTAAAAACGAAATAATACCCGCACTGAACATTAAAATTTAAACTTCGAATAACCGTTCTAATTTAAATGTCAACTGAAAAATACCATACGAAAAACTACAACTTTTTTTCACATGTATGGATCAGATCTTAAGCCACCAAAGAGGATCATAACATAAACCACAAAAAAAGGATCAGATCGCAATCCACAAAAATAGGAAAAGATTTTAAGCCACAAAAAGAGTATCAGATCGCAATTCGCAAAAGTAGGAACAGATCCTAAGCCACAAAAAGAGTATCAGATCGCAATCCACAAAAGTAGGAAAAGATCCTAAGCCACAAAAAGAGTATCAGATCACAATCCACAAACGTAAGTACAGATCCTAGGCTACAAGAGAGTATCGGATCGCAATCCACAAAAGTAGGAACAGATCCCACTTCTGATGTCGGAATGGAGCACATCATCACAACATCAGAATTATCAGATAATCATGGGTTCAGGGGGGCCGAGCTCAGATATCGATGACCAGAGCGGTAAACACAACAGTACAGGTACTTTAACAACAGGTTCACGCGGAAACTCATGTGGGTACTAAACTCAGATCAAAATATTAACTGTCAGGATGAGGGTATTTCCAAAATAACATGCACAGCTCTTAATAGACAGGGTAAACAACTCCTATCTCAAGTTACAGCCCAAAGCATCCAGGGATTCATCGGATATTAACGGATTAAGAAATCATCTAGCACTAACCTCTCATTTAGTCCACATGTCACGTCCACACTAGGGTCCGTGCCCTAACCTACCCACGGCATAGGATCGTGCCCCACCACGCACAGATCAATCCATTTCAACCAGTGAGTTCTACTGAATGGTCTTCCGTGCTAACTAGCCAAACACAGTTTAACCATCAAAACTGTCCAACAACGAAGATCTCCAATATCGCGCTGACAACACCATCACACACAGTCACATCGTTAACGCACTAAGTAACACGACAATAACACTATTCAATCACTGACTACATAGCTACAGAGAATTCAACACAACCGGACGACCGCACCGCACCGCGCCACAAACAAGACTACTCCGCTATAATGTCATATCGATCGCAATGTAGATTCTATTACAAAGTGAGGGTAATCACAAATGATTACTCACTGTAATACCGACGCGTACTGTCTACCGTCTTGAAAACTGTTTTTAAACCATTGACTAACCAACAACAAAACAAACCACAGTTAATCCAACCAATGTGATCGCTCCGACAAGTACATATGAAATACTTTGTTATCAATCCGAAATTTATGGGTCCGAAAATCTCATTACAAATATTAGGGGTAAGCAGTGATCGTCCGGAAACACTCTAGTTAAGTAGATTGAGCAGAACAAATACCTACAATAAAAGTAATTTGATATCTTATAACAAATTGTACTAAAATAAAACCATTT